>CM043112.1:14492447-14782405 GCA_023701765.1 Hylyphantes graminicola
CCTTAAACGTTCATTCACTGGTTAGTCTACCCTATCATTGAAAAATTATTCACCAAAAATAAAAAAAAATACAAATCATAAAAAAACTATTTTCCTCCATTGGATTAACAAAGAGAGACAACTTCGGAGACCTTACTTCAAATAAAAAAAAGAGTACAGGGGAAAAGAACTTCATAGCATAAAAAAGTGTCAGCATCAGGATTCTTTGGCAACAATAGCAAGCTATCCTCTAAACAGATCCTCTAAACTAGCCGCCTCGGTGGCTGAATGGTTAGTGTACTGGCCTTTGGAGCTGCTGAGGTCGGGTTCGAATCCCGGTCAGGCATGGATATTTGTACTTGTCAATAAATGTTGTTATTTGTCTATGTGTTTGTGTTGTCCTTTCTTTGTGTGTCTCCTGTGACTGTCCCTTCTGGCGAGCGGGGTAATGGGCTACATAGCCTACGCCCTTCCCTTCTAGAGGGCGCATTTGCATACCATTCCATCCTCTAAACTGGTGTAGGGAAACCGGTTACTCACCTTTGTTTTTCTCTTGCGGCACCCCTGATTCAAGCCAGAGATAAGTGGACACGATTTACACGTTTGTACAGCAAAAGAAAAACTGGTTTCCTGTCACCAATGTCCGCCAAGCACAAAAAAAAATACGGAATGTTTACTATGTAATGAAGTTGTTTTTCCCCCTGTTCTCTTCAAATATCATTCTCCCAATGGATTACTGATGTAAAAAGTTAGTTGAATCCTCACCAAATCCAAGTCATCTTCATCATCATCATCATCATATGTCTGAGACGCCTTCAAAACGGGTTTTACATCTTCTGGAGATGCAGCTAAAAACTCATCAGCTTCTGATGGCGTAACTGTGCTCAGTTTGACTTCTTCATTCGATAGAAGGCCTATTCTTTCTGGAATGATAAAAATGAATTAGGAGGCGCAAATGAATGGACTTGTTTGGGGGGGAGGTCGAGCCGAATATCACCAAATGGGTCTCGTCAAATACATAACTTTCCGCTTAAAAAATCAACGCAAATTTGCAATAAAATTGGTCACAATAACAGTATTTTTTTTCTGGACTTAATATTGGCAAAATTTTGCATGATAATGTTTATTGTGGCTCTCCGAACTGTACTAAAGAGTTTCAGGGGGAAAAGAACGATATGTTTTTAAAAATAGATTGGATTGGAGCCTCTTTCTGTTCTCTTTGCTAGTTTCAAGTCAGACCAAAGAACGCAAGTTCATTGGCGTCGTATTCTAGAACCACAGTCAAGTGACGAACCGACACCCGAATGGGGTTTAGGGGGTAAAAAAGAAACCATCAACATCACAACACATAAGTTATGGATGCCCCCTTACAATATGTTTCATACAGTTGAACCTCATTTGGGGGAATGATTGCAGTTTAATCTCCCAACCATCTGGAAATGGGCAAATATGTACGGTTGCTTTAAATTTAATTTAGTTTAAATAAAATATATATTTTAAAATAAAAGTAACAATTATATTTATTTTGATAGGGATGATCTTAAAAATATTTCCAGATAAAAAAAAATACATTATGAATACAAATTAGTAAATTATAAAATATTAAAATAAAGGTTGTGTTGTAAGAGATACTGATGCACAAAATACAGAAAAAGCTGGGTCTAATGATCAGAGAGTTAATCCAATGAAAAAAAAGCATGATTTTCTAAACCACAATTCTCTAACAGTATTGAATAGTTATACACACGATTATTTTTGTATGACAAATGTAGCTGACGTAGAAGGTTCTATAATCCCACATTTCGAAATTGGTCCGAATATTTTTTAAATTTCAAAAAAAAAAAAAAAATTTACAACAAAATATTCTAAACAATTTAAAAAAGTCTGATTGTCGAGCCCTGAAAGTCAGCTAAATTTATTATATAAAAAACATTTTTAAAAATACTCAATACAGCCAGAGAAATGTGGCTTAGAAAATCATGTTTTTTCCATTGGATTAATACAGAGCACTTTGGTATGGAGATCCATGGTCACTTCCTCTTAATGTTTTCTTAAAGTTGGCAGCAAATTAGTTCAACACTTAATCTTCAATTTCATGTATCTTGATTTTCATGTTACTTCCATGCAAAAATATCCTTTCTGTAGAGTATTTTGGTTTGAATTATCGTCGCACTAGAGCTACAGGAGGGCTATTGGCGACGGGCGTCGTATTTTAGAACCACAGTCAGGTGACGAGCCAACACCTGAATAGGCACCCAACACAACCGTTAAGGGCAACATCGTACGCAGCGTTAGGACTTAGAAGGATATTTAACGTGCACTCCCTTACACGGGGTATTATTCGTCGGACATTTTTGGCAGCACGGGCCGTTTATAGGTCGGCAGCTATTTTGGCGATGCCCGGACCCGAACCTGGGACCTTCCGCATGCTAAGCGAGTGCTTAACGGACTGGGCTCCCCAGCCCCCCTTTCTGTAGAGTAAGTCACAAGTGTAACTAACAGTTTCAATTAAAGTAATTAAGAATAAGTTAGTTTAAATGACTGGGAGGGGGAGGCCAGAGACCTTATGAACAATTTAAACTTGTTATTTTTTTAAACCTTTTATATTCTATTTCTTATTTCAATTCACGTGTTTGATGTTTTGCTGATTTGTGTTTACATTTTCTCCTTTTTGTATTTTGTATTATTTGATTTCTGTAAGGGGTAAATATAATGTCTATATCTCCTGCTGCATTGGAAATAAAAATCAAAAGTTTAAATGAAAAAAAAAAATACTGTAATAGCTGATTTACACTTATTAAAACCAAATAATGTAACTAGCTTTATTTAATTTAAAAAAAAAATAGAATCTTACTTAAAAAGCTTTTAATATCCTTTTAAATTGTAACCTAAACTACAGTTACATTGGAATTATCCCACACATAATAATTAAAATAACTCCCACACATAACAATTAAAATGACTTCTTCACATACTGTCAAATGCAATTAATAAATATAAATTCCTAATAAAAATTACCATTTTTAATTTTTATCCACAGTTCAGCATCCCGCCTCAAAAGTTCTGTTTGTAAACTTTTCATAAATGAGTTGTATTGAGCAGCATCATTTCGCTAAAAGAAATAATGTATTAGAATATGATTATTCAGGTAAAATCGTGCTACAAGAAAAGAATGATACATGATAAAAAAAAATATGAGATTCTAAAAAGGTTTGGCCAAATCAGGTCCCGATTTTGTATCTTTACAACTATGGGAATTGAGCCAGTAAGCACAAAGAATTAGCCTCCAGGTGTAATATTTATCAACCCTTAATGCACCAAATTAAGTTTTAAATTTAATTAATTGTCTTTGAATATTCTAATGTCAGGCTATTGCAGTTAATTAGAATATAAAAGGGTAAAAAATAGTTGGGACACACTTAATATGCCGGATTTTTATTTTTTTTAGTTTTCCGTCTTTTTAATTTATAAATTACACTAACTTACAATGCCATTTTGTGAAATGAATATTATCTTTTTGTTCTTTAATGTGTGGAAACTGCATAAAAAGCATTTAAAGAAAACTAGAAAGGTTTTTCTTTAGTGGCAGACACACCGATTTAAATAATAAACCAAAAGAAATTCTTTTAATATCAAAAACTTTCCATTTCTATATTAAAATTTCTTTACTCTCAAAAACAGACAATAGCTGCATATTCATGCACTTAACATTCCATCCCTTCATTTTAACTAGTACAAATCAAAGACATAAAAAATTAACAACTTTTAAGATTATTTCATTGAACCATAATAGTTATCAACCAGCCAGTAAGCACTTGTTTTAATCAATAGAAATCCAAAAGCATGATTAATGGTTGTTTCTGAAGATTGTTTTAAAGCTAAGGACTTTGAAAAGCAATGCTTAAGAAAAATTATA
This sequence comes from Hylyphantes graminicola, assembly GCA_023701765.1. Taxonomy (NCBI): domain Eukaryota; kingdom Metazoa; phylum Arthropoda; class Arachnida; order Araneae; family Linyphiidae; genus Hylyphantes; species Hylyphantes graminicola. The sequence goes on from CM043112.1 coordinate 14,496,343, forward strand.
GAATGAAAACCTCTAAGGTCTTACATTTATTTAATTACATACATGAAAACACAACTGAATAGTAATTATTATTAAATTACTTCAGATTTCAGAGTTTACTGCAACACAAACTATTAACAAAAAATAACAGCATTCAGGTCCAGCAAGACTGAAACCATATAGAAACTATAAAAGTAATGAAATTTACCTTTAAAGAAGTATGCCTAAGTTCTTTGCAGATATCCAGAATTTTTATATGAAAATGCTTCAGGCTTGTTTCTTTTAAGTACTTATAGACAACATCTATAATTTGTTTGCAAGCTAAAAGCAAAATACAAACAAAATTAGAAATTAGAAAAAATGAGAAATGAACTTATATTTCTTCATTTAGTATTTTATTTAAAACAAAAAAATGAATTGGACCTTAATCATAAAACAGTAAAAAATTAACAAAAAAGGTTATCATAGTTTATGCTATTAATATGACAGTTTTTAAATAAATCTAAAAATTATTAGAAAAGCCTTACGCAAGGGTCAAAGAGACAAATTTTAAATACAAACATTAGATTTTTTCAAAACACATATAGGACAATATCAAACATCTAATAACTAATGTCGTTATTTTTACATCACAGTTTTTTTTTTTAAGTTTCACAGGGCTCATACACTAAATAGGAAATAAATTAAAGCACTTTTCAAGTACTTTTCCCAGAAAAATTCAAGGAAGATAAATGACTAAAATAATAAAATCTTAATACAGAAATATCCGAAAAATAAAAAATCGGTAAAAAAGACACTGTTTTTACAAATTCGAGGAAAATACAGATAATAATCAATACAGAAACTTAGGATATTGGATTTTTTTTTTATTGATTTAAAAAAAATGTAGGATTCATAGGATGAATGTTTGTGACCTCAACTAATATAATCTATCATCAATAACCTTATCCACTAAAAAAATTCAAATGTTAAGGATTGATTCACTTGCATACACTCAGACATATAAGATGTAAAGATAATACATATTTCTCAAAAAAGAAGTTAATAAAATCTTATATGAATGAACTGTAATTGATAAGTGCCATCTAGTATCCCAAACATACACAGGGTTCTTATTAAAAAACTAAACTACTAGGCGCAACAGCCCGTTAGAGGGTCAAGTTCTGCCATGCTAGGCATATTTTCTGGCTAGGTGGACAATCTCATATGGAAATCCCAGTTTTTAGTTCTTATGCTTGGTTCCCGTTTTACTCTTCCATTTACTACCACTAAGCCATTCGGCCTCAGATTCTTACTAACCTTCTCCAAATTGCAGAGTTTGAGAGTCTAACAAATACTGGAAATCCTTAACTGGAGTCACTGATCCTACCTAAATTAATGTAAAGAAATACATTAAACATTAAAATAAGATCTTAATCAATATAGAACATAAAAATATTTACATATACAGTTATATCCCAGAGAAATGGCCATGGGATCAGTGTTGCCATCACTTTAAGGAGAAAAGTGCAACGAAAAAATAAAATTTAATTCAAAAATTTAAAAAAATCTAGAAAAATACTAGAAAAGTTTTTTTTCAGTCACTAAAAATATTCCAAACTGAAGCTAGTATTTTTATGATATTTTTGTTGTAATTTAAGAATTAAATTTTATTTTTTCGTAGCACTTTTCTCCTTAAAGTGATGACAATACTAACCTCATGGCCCTCCGATTCTGGTCTCCATGTGTGTCCCGTCGTTAGCATTGGAGGTCACGTGATCTGACAATCTAATGCTTCAACTATGATATCTATGTTTTTAATAAAGTAATTCTGTTACAGTTAACAGTTACTTCTGATAAAGTAACTGTTACAGAGTAAGTTTTTACTAAAGTAACTTTCCTATTTCTGGCAGTTATGTGGTACTAATATGGCTAGGAAACGCTCTACTAAAATATAGACTAATTGGCAAAGTTTGGCAACATAAACAAGAGGTTTGTAACAGAATCTGTCACTTAACCCACTTCCACACAACAATTGAGTTTAACAGGTAAAAAGGCACCAAACACAGCATTAATTCTATATTAAACATTTAAATGCTAAAATTGGCTAGTTTCATTTATTTTATTTTAAAAATTAAGTAATTATGACTTATTGTTTGCAAAAATTATTTTATATTTCAAAGAATAAATATGTACTATGTCTTGCTTTTAAATGGAATGAAAACGTTGCATATCAACATACAAAGAATCTTGTAGTGAAATATATTTGATTTCATTTCAAACTAATCAACGCCATAAAAACAAATTGATTTTAATTTATTGTTTCCAAGAATTAAAGTTTCTCGAGTAATTGTTGAGAATGCCAATGGTAATTTTATTCTAATTAAAATGGCTTCCTATGTTTTTTAAATGAGCATTAAATGTTGCGGTTTTTTAAATCATTGAAGGACTTTGAATTCGAATTCTTTTCTGAAATGTTCAATGTATTCTAATTTTGATGGACTGAATTTTTTGACGTATCACACTTGTCCATAGCATTTGTAGTTCAGGAAATGAAAGTGGGTGACAGATGGATGGACTACACGATTATAATAACTTCCACTTTTTACATTATAAACGTAGTGTGGAAGCTAACAAATTAATAAATGGAATAAAGTCTTACTTTAACAATCTTATCTCCAACCGCATTGCCTAGACCAGGACATACATCTTCAGAGTTATCACTTGAAATCTTCCTTCTCTTTCTGGAACTTTCAGATTTCCTATTAAATTTAGTAAAATTAAGTTTACAGGGAAAATTTTACAAGAGAATAAAATACAAAAATTTGCTTGAATGAACATAATTATAGCATATACAATATTTATGGGGGCCATTGACATTGGAATTTTTAACCAGTTAGTCACGAGCTGACATCTGAGTAGGCCCCCGACACAGATTTTAAGTGAGGCATCGGGACTTTGGAGTGCATTTAACATGCCCTCTTTCTACAAGGGCTACTATTTGTAATTCTTTTTGACTACACCAACCATTTATACATCGGCAGGACATACCTGAGCCCGGACCTGGGACCTTTTGCATGCTAGACAAGGACCTTACCAACTGGGCTCCCAAATCCAAAAATAGAAAATCCAATCAATTAACTTACACAATAGAATCAGTTCTTCTATCTTTGTTCTTCTTTGAAAAACCTTCTTTTTGTTTTTCCAAAGAACTTGCTGAGTTCTGTGAGAGAATAGCAGCAGCTTCAGCTTCTTTAGGAGCCTTAGGAAACAACTCTTTGAGGGGGAACAGTTCTTTAATTTTGTCCACAGCAGGTTCAGACATCTTAACCAACTGTATAGAACAGTATATGTTAGTAAACAAATACTTGTAATTTTTTTTTACAATTGTAAAACAACATTCCATATTTGTAATAAACTAATTACATACAATCAAAATTAGTTATTGCAGAACTCAGCAATCTCAATAAAATATTACTAGATAAAAATTTACTATTTTAATATTGATTTAAATATTTTTTAAAAACAAAGCAAGCTGGAATAATTATTATAATATAATCACGAGGAAATCATTAGTACCTTCAAGGCTATAGGTACAGAATGTGCTTCAGAAATGCTTACAGAAAAAGTTAGAATGTTCTATAAACAATCTACATTTAAGTTAATACTGAGTAGTACTGAGTATAGAAATGCGTAAGGTCTATTTTTAAATTTAATAAATGCTTAAGCAATATGTATGTAACATGTTGACATGTTACAATTAGTCGACAGGATAGGGGTATTAAAACAGTTTATTTGGGTTGGGCGGAGAGCCCAAATTTGGACGTGCTTTCTACATGGTGTTATCTTCTGAAGTGCGTAGGTACAAAATAGGAACTGTGTTGCTTCAGTGGCGGTCACGTGGTCATCGAAAGATATGGAACATTCTATATGATGAGTCAATCTCTTGTGATATGAGGCTCGAGATGTGGACTGAGCATTATCGGAGCGCGGAAAAACTAATAAGACAAAGTTGTATCGGGGATTAAGGACATATGGGATATTTAAATAGTGGGAAATAATTAATAGGATCTTTTAAGTATTAGGAATGGAATTTCGTTTCATGTATATAAAAATATACTATTAACTTATACTTAATATATAATCAGAATCATTACTACTAAAATGCTTTAATGTATATTTTTTATGGTTTGGCAGTGAGAGAGCATTTGTTGTTGTATTACAATCTCAACAAAATAATGCATATAGTCAAATAGAAATACGATTTAGGAAAGAAAACTTATATCAAATGAAAACAGCACTTATTATTTTATGGATAACGCACATGTTGCTAGCTTTCCTTTTTCAATGTTACAATGCTGATTACACTATCAATAATTTTTCAAAATGGTTTAGGTAAATATTTTTTATAGTTTTCAAAATACATTTTTTTAAGGTACTTGAAGACCTACAAAGCCTTTAAGTATGTCAATAGTAGAACATTGGGGAAAAATGGTTCTTTAGCACTATTTTAATTATTAAATAGAACTACAAATAATTTAAGGATAATTGAATTAACTTAAGTTACCCGGCTAGGAGGATTAATTATGGCTTCAATATGGGGTGCAATAGGTGGTAAAGGCTTCTCAGGGTGTAGAGCTCTGAACTGCAGGCACTGTCAACAAAAAATTAAATAAGTTAAAATTAACTTCGGTTAGTTTAAATTATCGTCGCTACAGCTATATTGGTGGCGGGTATCATAATTTGGAGCCACAGTCAAGTGACGAGCCGATACCTGAGTAGGCCCCCAAAGCAACCATTTAAGGTGACATTGTACGCAGTGTTGGGACTTTGAAGCATATTTAATGTGTACTCCCTTTACATGGAATATTATTTGTTAGACATATTTGGCTGCATATTTTTTTATATTACTAAAAAAAAGATTATTGTAAAATCTGTTAGAAATAAGCTCCAGAACAAACTTTAACATTCAAATTCAAAGTAAACTAATTAACAATTTAATTTATATCTTAATTAATTGAGTATATTGTTAAACTCAGGGTTGCTATTAAACAATTCTTTAAATTAAAAAAAAAAGCCATAATTATTATTAGGGATAACATAAGTCAGACATAACAGATATTAGAGTATTATTTGCATAATTTAAACTTATTTTAAATATTCTATTTTTACATGTGGGGATAGATTTTATATTTTTGTTACACCCTTAAATTGTTACTCAAGAAGTACATAAAATAATTTATTTTTTACTAACGTGCTATCAAGCTTATTATTTTTTGGCCACTAAGCTTAAAATTGAAGTTTCCAAGAAGTTTCGAAATCTTGATAATTTAAGGAATTTTTTCGGCCAACAAAATTTTAGCTACATGAGGTTTGGCACTCAAAATTGTAGCAAATAAGTAATATATATATACCTGATAGAGTCTTTGTAGATATGGATTGACTGTGTATTTGGACTTAAGCTCTTCTCCCAAGTTTCCTTCTTCATCTCTACGACAGAAAGAAATTATTAAATCTTTAAAAAAAAAAAAAATTAAAAAAATTGATTAATGAAATTTGTATTAAAACAATTAATAGTAACTACGTAAGTTCAAGCAAGTATTGATTGACTTATAAGAATTTTAAACACCAAGAAATTTTATTAAATATACTTTCAAACAGTTTGTCTGGTTTCATTAATAAAGTTTCATAAAAACCCAACTGGGGTTTTCTATATTCCTAATTTTTAAATTCAATATTTTTTTAATAAAATTTCAAAGTAAAATTAAAGCAGTCAAAACTACTAAACTCAAACTCTGTCCACAAAACATATTGTATTACTATTATTATTTGCTATTCCACAAATATTTAACTTTAAACCCCCTAACCTCCCCCTGAACCAAAATTTATTTATTTTAAACCTTTAAACATATTTTTTTTAAACTATATTCAGAATTTACTCAACTTATTCCATAAGTTTTCCACTGAATTTTAATTTAGAATGTTAAACTGAGAAAACTTTATTTTTGTGGGTTTTTTTAAAAGGAAAAACAGGTTATTTTTCCAAACCATCGAGGTTTGTTAAATACGGTTAAGCCTCACTATAGTGAACTCTTACTTTACAATGGTCAAGGTTTAAATTTTGTTCAACAGAATACCTTACAAAAATATTGGATAAATTTAAGCTCTGGTTAAAATTAATTCAATTTCAGAAAGTTCCATTTCTGAAAATTTTAGTAATGTTTGTACAACTACTCATGTTAGATCTCACATTTGCATTCATTAACTAGTAATAAAATCTGAAATATTGATATGTGTATTTATTCAGAGCAATTAAAATATTTTTTCACTGAAAAAATTGTTAAAGTTAATAAAAGCAATACATTAAAAACTAGTTACATGGCAGCAGTGCTCAAATTCATAGACGTAATCAAATCATCTACAGCACTAAGTTGTTCATCTAAATATACAAAAAAAATGTAAATCAGAGAGTAAGTGTTATAAAAGAAAAATTCTGAAAAATATTACACAAATTTTAGTTATGCTAAAGATAATTTTAAGGCAATAATATATCTAGGCAATAATTATTCTAACAAAAAAAGGTACAGATCTAAACTGTTCTGGGCGAATAAAAGTAAAAGAGAAACAATCAAAATAAAAAGAAACTAATGTTATTAAAAGTTTTAAGGTATTCTAAACTTTTATCATAGGACTAAGTATTGTTAAAAAAGTTACATTAAAAAAGAATAGGCACAAAAGTATAAAGGGGAAAAATGAAGAAATTAATTTTAAAAAATAATATTTAACTTCTTGAATTTAATTGCAATTATGATTAAAGAGTTTCTAATAACTTCAAACATTCAATTACTGATTAAAGGTTTCATCTCTAGAGATAATATATTGACAACAATATTGATCTCTCTCAATATTGTTTTTAAATTATTGTTCTTTTAGAGGGTTAAATGTTTAAATATTGTTTTAAATTATTGTTCTTTTAGATGTTTAAATGCAGTATAAACGTACCAGAGGGTATATTTTTCTTATCAGCATCTAGTGGAGCAAACACAAAATGCCTAAGGTCTTCCATGAAGGGCAGAGGAATGAATATCAAACACTGCAAAGTCAAAGTTATCATACACATTTCTTTTAATAGAAAAAAAAGACTCTTAAATGATCTCAATTTTATTTTTTAAAAACTATACATTTCTCAATAAGTTTAAGACATTAAATGCTATTGAAGGGCTTAATGGAACGTGTTAAGTGAAAAAAAAAATGAAAACGAGAAAATTAGTTTTTTGTATGCTCTCACATCTGTTGGAAATGGTACTTGTAAAGCGTAAAAATATATATATATATAACTTAAAGTTTAAGGAAAAGGGGGAACTTGTTATCGTTAAAGAAGTTAGTAAACTGTTCGTTACCCCAAAAATATCACTTAGAATGTTCTTCTACTAAGCTCTTCGATTGGCTTGTTACATGGGATCATTCCTGGATTTTATTGGTCATTTCAGTGATTGATAATGAGACATGTTAAGGTACGCCCACTACATTAATTAACCAATAGTTACAATTTCAATTTCTGTGGAACTGCTATCACGTTAGGCATAGAACATGCCATTTACAAACTATGTGATATGAATACTGGTCTATGAATATGAACAAAAGAAATGTGTAGAGGGTTTTCTACATGCATTTTATAATAATAATTTTGTACAGTTAGTATTATAGAAATGTAATTGAAAGTTTCTTTCACAAGACTGTGTTTGGAGAATCACCTACAACCATGAAATATACAAAAAGTATGGTGAACCTGATATTCTAAAGGTAGTAAAGGCATCCCGCATTAGGTGGCTGGGCCATGTGTTTTGATACGAAGACAGCTTCCCCACTAAAAATGCTACTTTCTCAAAGATAGAAGGAAAGCGGCACAGAGGAAGACCCCCAACTACATGGCTGGATGTGGTGGAAAGAGACCTCAAGATTAGGGTGGGCCGAAAAAAACTTTTTATTTTATTTCGGATCCCTATAGTGCGGAAAAGTTGCCATTGGTAAAGACATGAAAAATGCACTAATTATTATTTTTTTATGACCATATCTTCCGTTCGCGCAATGCCATCAAAGTTGGCAAAAATTGTCAAAAGCCGTGATTTTTCATAATTTCTTTAAGCCCGATATATGATTTTAATTGCTTTCCTATATCATGTTGAATGATTAAAATTTACAAAAAGTTAAAACTTTGAAATTTAGCGAAAAATACGAATTTTCCTAATTTTATGCTACATTGAGTGGTCGGAAGATCTGACACCAAATGTATAATAACTTATTATACTATATATTATAGCATTTATTATTAATGAGTGCTATAATATATGGATTTTACATACTTTTAATATCTAATTCATGATAAAGGAACGTAATTAAAAACATCTGCCGTGTTTTAAAAAAATTATAAAAAGTTACAGTTTTTAACAATTTTTCGCCAACTTTGAAGGCATTGCGCGAACGGAAGATATGGTCATAAAAAAATAATAATTAGTGCATTTTTCATGTCTTTACCAATGGCAACTTTTCCGCACTATAGCGATCCGAAATAAAATAAAGTTTTTTTCGGCCCACCCTACTCAAGATGTTAGGAGTTAATCGGCAGAAGGCCATTGTGGGGGATAGAATCAGATAGAGGAGACTTGGAGAGGAGACTTGGAGAGCTCATGACATGGTAAGTTCCGCCCACTACATTAATTAACCAATAATCCTAATTCTAATTTCTGTGGAACTGCTATCACTTGGCATGGAACATGCCCATTTACACTGTGTGATACTCATAATAAGGAAAGAAATATGTACACTCCTTGCCAACCTAACTTGGGTAAAAACAAAGAGTGAAAAAGTAGAGGGAAAAGTGCGGTTGTCTGTTAGTTGGAAACTCATGTAAGGTACTATTTACATACAAAATTATCTGAATACAATGTAACGAAAATACACTTTGCATTGTGATAAAACTGCCAAATTTCCCCAAATAATATTCAAATCCGTTAGATCTTACACGAAATTAATGTTTTAAACATGTTTTCTGGATGGATTCACAAATAATTTATGGAACTTTTTACATCTGCGGAAGGATCTTCTCCATAGCATATTTTGATTTACCTAACTTAGGTTGGGGGGCAAAGTCTGACTGCCACCTCCTCGTAGGCAGATGCCGGAACCTTTTGGTTCCTCATGGCAACTGCCGGGTGCCCCCTGGATTCCAACCAACGGCAGCAGCATCCATTCCCACCATGGACATAGAGAATTGTGAGGATAGCGATTTGGATACTGCGTTCGGGGTAGCCGACGCGACTCCTGTTGGGATGGCAGAGTCGAGAAGTGAGCTAATCATCCCTTCTTCTGTTGCTCAATCTGGATGCAGGCAACAAGAACAATCTTGAAAAACTACAGAGGAATGCAGCTAGAATTATTTGTGGTCTGAGAAATACAACACCGGGAAACATTTCCGAGTTCGAGGCTGGCCTTATCCCTCTTAGGAATAGGTGGGACGTAAATCTGACTAAATTTACTGAAAAACGGGTCAACCTGAAGGGCCACAGAACCGGAGATTTAATTAAAGACTGGATACCATCTTATAGAATTAAGAAGAAATCTCCTATGCACTCAATCCTTCAAAACGAAATACCTATTACTTGCCCTAACAAACTAACTGGCTCTCCAGTCTTCCCGTGTCACAAAAGGAAAGAGCTTATCATCAATCTCTCCATTGGGAATTCTGTGAGAAAGCAAGATGAACTCCCTTGTCTCTTGAGGGCTCTTGCTCTTGAAAAGATAAATCACTTCGGCCCAGAATTTATTAAGGTCTACACTGATGGGTCTAAGGACACTGATGGAAATTCGGGAAGCGGTGTATTTATCGAGTCCAAAAACCAGAATCAAAAACTAAGTCATACTAATCCCAGAGGCTGTTCAGTCATTAATGCTGAACTGATAGCGATTGCGATGGCTCTTAACTACCTCGATAAATCCTCGCCAAACAAGATGGTCTTTTTTGTGGATTCCTTATCAGCCCTTCAGGAACTCCAAAAGTGTTTCACTAGTTCCAAATCAATACTTAAAGAAATCGCGACCTGTATTGACTCCTTCCACAAGGACTCCTCACTAACATTCCAATGGATTCCCTCCCATATCGTCCTGAAGGGAAACGAAACGGACGACGAATTGGCTAAGGCTGCTGCTGTTCCGGACTTATCAATCGACTTCGACCTCTTTAAATCTTGTCAAAAGAAGGCACTAAAACAGCAAGTTCTCCAAGGAGTATCTCACCACTGGTACGTGCCCGACAAGCCTGGAACCTACATTGACTCTGGCCTGAGTCGGCATGCTTTTTCCTCCCTGTCACGTCTTCGTACTGGCCATACGAGACAGATTAAATTTATTAATGGAGAAAGGGTTTTCCCGACGTGCACCATCTGCAATGTAAATCAGGCTTCACCCGAACATCTTCTTGATTGCATGGGCGTGTCAAAGAAGGAACTGTTCTCTGCCAACCCGCTACAAGTTCTGGACTTTCTTAATGTTTTCATCTTGTTTGATATTGTTTAATTGTTGTGTTCCTGTTTTGTGTGTCCATGGATTTGTGTATATACACTTGGGATAATAATAATAAAAAAAAAGGTTGGCAAGGAGTGTAGAGGGTTTTTTAAATGCATTTCATAATAATATTTTTGTATTTACAGTTAGAATTATAGAAATGTAATTGAAAATTAGGTTTGAAGGAAATGTTTACCTCATAATTATCTTTTATCTTTGGACTCAAGAACCCTATCTTAGGAGCCGATCTTGCGGAATACACATAGCGAACAATAGCAACCATATTTGTGTCTTTTAAAGCTTGTACAAAGGGAGCCAAAATCACACCTGCTAACTGAAATACAAAGAATTAGTGATAGTTAACAGATTCTATGATTGATATCAATATGTGGTTACAAATATTCACATAGATTAATTTAATTAATAATTATAAAAATGTGTCTTGGCGCACATTTAATTATCAAGACTAATTAAATGCACAAAGTTGGGTTGTTGCATTAAAATCTTTTATGCTACACAAAAATGTGCCAGTTTATTTGCAATAGTTTAAGCATTAAAAGAATATCAATATTGAATAATGTAAGAAAGAGCTTAACTTTAAGTCAAATTTTTTGCAGTTGTGTACAATTTTAAACATAGCAAAAAAAAAAGGAAATCAGAAAATACTGATTACCATAACAAAAAAAATTGCATGCCACAAAAATTTAAAAGAAAATTAATACTTTAAAAAAAAACTTTTTATAACAATGTAACAACTCTAACATACCTCTCTATTTTTCTGTCCAAACACGTACATGGATTTATCCCCAATATAGTGATACCTATGAACCTACAACAAAAAATAATAGTACAATTGGCACAAGTGCTGAACAAAAAACGCCTAACATTTATGTTTTAGTCAAATTTTTAACACAACAATGCTACACACTTTATAGGAGAGTGGTAGACAAGAAGACCGGATTTGATTCAAGTTGTTCGTTAAGTTTATATGAAACAATACTTATTCTCTTAAACTTAAAACTGTCGATTCTTTTTCATAAAAAGTGAGTGTATGCCTCGTTTAAGTGTGCAGAATCCAGCCTATTCCTTCTAGCGTCCATGATATTTTTGGGCTGAATTGTCAGTAGTAGTAATGCATTTATAACCTCTTGCCATCAGACATTCCCATTTTGGTAAATTTTTTAAAACCTTTCCACAAACAATTAAAATGTTAATTAGTCCCGAAATTGACCTGGTCTGATAGAAGAAGATCTAAATATAAGTTTTTAGCCTTTGATTACAGGTATCAGTCATTTATTTCTACAAAAAATGAAGTTGAACGAGGGTCAACACAATATTAGAGTTCTTAAAAAATGTTTTTTTTTTCAAACTTTTCAAAATGCTCTTTAAGTAGTTAATTTTAAAGGCATTTTGGATTGGAAACAATGTTAAAATAATCTGTTTAACTACAAATAAGCGATGCAGAATTTTTTGTTGCATTTATAGCACAAAAATGCGTATTTTTAGAGTTTAAGGCGTGTCTCTAAGAAACTATAAATATAATTTTTAATGGAATTCCTTTGAGAAACATACTTTTTAGCATATATTTGTATGAAAAGTATGTTTAGATTAAGAATATACCTGTAGGACTTTGCTTGGATCTTAAGTTTAAAACACTTCATGTCTACTCTCATGATTAATATGGTACAGTTCATTTAGATCATGGTTTGCCAGAACATGGTCCAGATTACAGGCCTCCCAACAGTTTTCAACCCTAAAATTGTGTAAAATGGGGACCATTTCAGCTAAAATGTGGACCTATTGGGGACCATTTCAGCTAAAATGTGGACCTATTGGGGACCATTTCAGCTAAAATGTGGACCTATTGGGGACCATTTCAGCTAAAATGTGGACCTATTGGGGACCATTTCAGCTAAAATGAGGACCTATTGGGGACCATTTTTATGAAAAGATAAGCACAAGACCAATTATATTTATAGTATATAGCATTTAAATATAAATATTACACAAAACATTCTTCGTGTCTGCATTGTATTAGAAAAACGAATTATACATTAAAAAATTGCATGGTAGTACAGATTTTGTAAAATCAGTAGAACTTGATCAGCATTTGAAGTTCTGGCCTCTGGCAGTCACTTATAGGAGTTGATCAGGATTTTTGTTTAAAATTACTTTTGTGTTTTTCTGATTCCAAATGTCCTTTATGGAATAAAATCCTTTTTCAGTAGAAATTATGACCTCGCAGACAGTTATTTTCACGCTTTCACTCTATTCAGATACTTCCAAGAAATGATATTTCCCCACATTGATATTCAATTCAATATAACATTTGAACCTCAAAAAACCAAAAATTAACTAGCAAGCAGCAAAGGAACACGTGTATAAACTGTTTTTATTTATTAGTGATGGGTCGGTAGAGGTCCGGAATGAACGGGTCCATAGAAACTGATTCACAAAAGGACCCGTTCCTATGAATCGGATCCGTTTTTTGTAAAGGAACGGATCCGGCGAACAAGGACCCGTTACTATGGATCCGTTCCGACAGATAGGATCCGTTTTTTCTAAAGGAATGGGTCTGCCGAAAGAGATTTTGGAAGGTTACGACCACAAAAGGACCAGATCCTATGGGTCCATTGCGATGAATCAGATCCGTTTTTTCTAAAGGAACGGGTCCGACGAACGAGATTTTGGTTGGTTACGGCTACAAACGGACCAGTTCCTATGGATCGTATCCATTTTTTCTAAAGGAACGGGTAAGACGAATGAGATTTTGGTAAGTTACGGAGTAAAAATTTGAAAATGCGGTAGATGCGGACCGAACTGCGAAAATGTGGACTTTTGCGGACTATGAAAAAAAATGCGGACTTTTGCGGGATTGCGGACCTATTTGGGAGCCCAGAGATTATTATGTTTTCTTTTGTATTTCGATCTTTGAAATTTAATACACACAAAAAAATTATTTATCTTTATTACGCAAGTCTAATAAAACAGACACTTTATGACCATTTTCTTGAATATTATTTAATCGATCAGAGGTTTATTTAATTTCTAAAAACCTTTGAACCACAAATTTTTAATTGTTATAAGTTTCTGAACTTATGCCATCTGTAGTATAAACACAAAAATGAAGTTGAAATGCAAACTCACATTTTCAGCTTTAGTAAAGCCCAAAACTTTCATGCCCTTCTCACCAGATTGGTAATCCATATTTTGTTTATCTTCATCTGTGTATGGAACTAGAGTTGTCCCATACTTGAAAGCTGCATAAAAAAATTTAAACATGATTCAAATTGATTTATCAACACAAGTATTGTAGCTTTACAAGATTTTGTAAATGGAAATTAAACTTAAATATGAGTATAAAAATGAATATTCACTGTAGGTGATTATATTTAATTTATGTAGAATTACTAGTTACAAATTATTTTAATTAAATTACAACTAATAGCATGTAGGGTTACATTTTAAGCAATACATGTCATTTTATGACTTTGATTAATAAGATGAATACATAATAAGTATATTACATGATATCCTACGCTTAATAATCAACCTGGTTTATAAAGCAGGGTTGTCACACATTTTGGTAAAATATAATCAAGGACTATTTAAACACTTCTTTTCAAAGGATGTATTTCTTCATTTTTAAGGACTGTATATTCGTATATGCAACACCTAAATTTCAAGATAATTTTTTTTAAAAAATCCTTTAGAAAACGAGTAAGAGTTCTCTAACTTTCAAATGAACTTAAATATTGTTATAAAATAAGCATTTATTAATTAAAAAATTAAACTAAAATCACTTGCTCTGCCTTCATGGATTATACAAACAATAAATCAAAAAATAAAATAGGAACTGATTCACATTGAAAGTGATATTGCTTCAAGATAAATTCATGAGCTCAAAAAATTAAGGACTTTTCAAGGTGGATAATGGTTTTCAAACACTTTCAGGACCTTGAAAATTAATGCTTTTTTTCAAACACTTTTCAAGGACCGTGGCAACCCTGATAATGCTACTTGTTTACAATAACATAAAAAAGCAGTCTTTTGAATGATGCTATAGCTGGGAATGTTTATGCAATAAAGATTTCTAAAGTACTTAAAAATTATTTATTAAAATAGTTCCGAGAGACATTAAGGACTGAACAAATCCCAAATAAATATTATATTTGTGCCACCTTTATTTTTAAATATATATATACCGGGAATAATATTGTCTTTTGAAACTTCAGTTTGCTCTTCATCATTCATTAAATAGGTGACCTTCTTTTCTAGCTTGGCATTCAACTTCCGAGCATATGCAGGCTTCCACGATTTGGGCTTGCTTTCATTTACCTAAAATTAAAATCTCTTTAAGAATTAGGATAAATTCACCCTTTGGTTCATGTTTTTTCAAACAGAAATGCTGGGAAAATAGTTCATCCAAAAAAAAATAATGATATTCAACACAATCTCACTTTATCAAAAATAGAGAACAAAGAACAAGCTACTGTGCAAATTATTGAATACAACTTCCAAATAATGAAGTTAATTTTTCTAAAGTAGGTCTATTTTGAATGTAAGCTTGGAAAGCACTTCCTCCCCCATCCACGAGTGTGGTTTTCTTGGAAACGGCGTGATTTATAGCTGTTTCGGTTTTTCCCCCACCCCAGTTGAGTGTGACTATTCGGATTGTTAAAAGTGTAACTGATCATGATCAAAAATACAAATTTTCAGTGAGATCTAGCATGTATATAGACCAGTTTCATCTGCTTTCCCCCTCTTCTTCATTCCTATCCCCCTCCCCTTACTGTGGGTCAAACAGACCTACGTTTCCCTCAGTACGCACTTAGTTTTAAGGTTTGTTGCGTTTGTTTATCGGGATTTCTTATAGTAAATTTCAAAATACCTGCATTTTTCAGAATAGTTATTTGTGGTAATAGATCAAACTGAGATCGAAAGGCGTTTTATACTACTTTATTGTAGATGAAATTTTAAATCCTAACTTCATACTACGGCAAATATTTTAGGTTTAGACACATTAAAAAAAAAACATGCGATTTACAAATGTTAAGGTCTTCCAGAAATATTCATTGCTCCTTGGAAAATACCCTAATCTTACCACATGAATAAACATTACATGAAAATACATTTTATTTTTTAAAAAAATATTTATTTCTATGCCGAAATACTGAAACAATTATAACTAAATTTCCTACTTAATAAATCCAATCTCCTGTGCAATATAATGCTATATATTTCTTTTGAACTAAAAATTAATTAAAATAATAATAATGTAGAATGTATATACTTTTAAACAGTATTTTTTAAAAGTTTCATTAATAAATAAAGTCAATTAAAACTGTTGTCCTAGTTCTCCGATTAAAATTCGAAAAGTTAATATTTATTACACAACTTTAATCAGTCACAATCATAGATAAACAACACATCTGGGAAATTCTGCACATTCTCTTAGACATATCATATGAATCCTGTATCATTATATCCATGACATTTTCTCCAAATACCCTAAGGGGTATCTGACTCGAAAATTCTCCAAATAACACATTTTGAGATTTTTCGTGTGGAATAATATTTAAAATATTACCTGCAAAAGGGTATAATATGGTACTCAATATGTCCATAAGAAGTACTTTTAATTAATTTTTTGAAAATACTTTCTGACAAAGAGACTGCTAAAAATTATTCTTCAAACGCCTTTTTCTCAAAATGCATATTTTAGGACAAATGTACCTTTTCCTCAGCAACTACTGAATATTTAACTTAGATTTTTTTTCCTACGTACACATTAAGTCATATGCTAAACTAGTTTTATTGAATTTTTATGAAAATGTGATAACAAATTTTTGAAAATTCATAAATTAAAAATTATTATGTTTATTTGTAAAAGCATAAGACACAATGTGTAAAAGTGTTTGAACTTTAACTGTGCAAAATTTTAAATTGATCCAACAAGTAGTTTCTGAGAAAAAGGTACATAAAAATGGCCATTTTAACATGGGCTTCAATGGAGACTCCGGCCCCCTTTGACCCACATGACCATTACTATGGCCTTGAAAGATGCATTTTGCTCTGAAAGGTCACGTGGTTGCAACAGCTCTATTGATTTTATGGTGAGTACTTTACTTTGGATTTAATGCATAACAAAATCAAAGCAAAATATAAAGGTTTTTTTTTGCTTTTTCTATTATTTGCATTTGGCCCTAAAATATTGTTTTAGTTCCAGTTTTATGTTCATTGCAAGTATTTAAAAAAAAAGCTTTCCACGTCAATATATGTGTTTCCATAGATAGCATGAAAAATTTAAATATATGAAAATAAATCTAATTCGCATATTGAGCAAATTTTCAACACTTAATACTTGCACTTAATGATTATGTTTTTGTATTTAAAATGAATAGCGGTTGCAAAGAATCGAAGAGTTTAGTGGACATCAACTAACATAAAAAATTATCAGTTTTTGAATGATCATTTTTTTTAAATCTTATATACTCATAATTTATCATGTAGTATATTTTAAAAAGATATAAATTCTATGTATAAACAGAAATATTCAATACAATAGATGCTACATACTCTACTATTATAAAAGCTTAAAAAATTGATCTAAATTAAATATTCGCTCAAAATTCTCTGGCACGTTTATCTGATTTTTAAAAAAAATATTTCTTCAAATTCTCTTTATAAATATTTTGATAAAAATAAATAATTTAGGATGCCATAAAAAGTTTAAGAAACAAAAAATCTTTTACCTTCAATAAAGTTATTCGGTTTCATCGAAACTGCTGTCACTGTCATCTTCCAAATTGATGATTGAGCTCTGCATCACACTGTCTCTCAATCCTTCCTTCTCAAAATCTTCTTCCTGTAGATTTTCAGTATGAGCTGTGCACTTTTTCCAATTGTCCACCGACACATGGCTGATTGCTTCGTCCGTCAGTTTTCTAACATCTTTTATTTCGAATGTCTTATTTCTATCCGCGACTTCATTTTTAATTTGGCCCCATATGAGTTCGATTGGATTATAGTGGCAGTGGTAAGGTGGCAGTCTCACTACTTCGTGTCCCATTTCATACGCAATTTTGTCTAATTTATACACTTTATATTTTTGTTTGTGATGTTTTACAATTTCTAGGAGCTCAGGTCTTGTAGTAAGGGGATCGTGAGGGATGCTTTTTGATTGCAGCCATGCCACAATGTCGGCTTTTCTGGTTTTTGTTGTCGGAATTGTTTCAGCATATACCGAATGGTAGCTGGCATTGTAAATCACAATAACACTTGGAGTTTCCAGCTGTCTTAATAAATCCAGGAACCATTCTTCGAAAACCTCTCCATTCATCTCTTGGTGATAGTCCACTGTACTCTTTGACTGAAAAATCAATTGTGCCGATTGAATAAAACCTTCATTGGCTGACCCAGCATGGCATATAATGAGTCGGGAACCTTTTCCCAGAGGAACCTTTAATCCTCCTTCACCTGTTGACGACTGCCAGACAACATTTTTTTTAATGATGTTCATTAACCCAGGTTTCATCCAAGTAGACAACTTGCCTTGGATTTATTTCGCCCCAAAAGATGTGCATTTTTCGTAAAAAATTCATTCTTAAAGCCACAATATCATTGTGTTCCAATAGAAATGTTCGGCCATCATTACTCTTTTTATATTTGAATAACAATTTTTTAATAATTTTCCTTAGAGATTCTACACATCCACAAAATCCGATACTTTCTTCCAAACGTTGTTTTAACTTTTTCAAAGTCGGATACTCACCCTGATGGTAAAAGTCATGTAAAGTATGTCTTACAATATTTAAATTAAAATCGTCGATTTTCGATACAGACTTCTTTCGTGGAAGAGATTTTTTCGGCGATTCGAAAGACAGTGTACATTCTACATTGGCAGCTTTTGTTTTGTTGGCTTCCGCACAGATTTTCTGAACTGTAGACCGAGAAACTCCACACGCTTTAGCTGTTGCTATTTGAGTACAGGAAAACAGTTCCTTGACAGTAGCATCTGGATTGGATTGGACCAGTCCTTTTAAATACTTGTAAACACGGTAAATTAAATTCCTGGAATTGACTTCGAATATCTGGACTAGTCATGATTGCTTCAAAATAGTATTTACAAAATCACAAACTAAAATATTCTTGCTTCAAAAATTCTACAAAAACTATTTTTTAATCCATAAAAAGAAACAGAATCGATGTGTGGCCTAGGGGTAAATGACAAAAAAACTAGCATGAACAAAGTAAGGACGCAGCAATAAAGCAAAACATCCAATGAAATCGCAAATTACAATCCCCTCCTTGACGACTGTCTGGCGACAACATTTTATTGATACAAATATCTGAAAGGGATCTTCTTAAAGGCCACTTAAGAACAGCGGAGATTTTCGTGAGAAAAATCTCAAATCAACAGTATCAGATTTTTTTTCATAGAAAAGAAACATCCTGCCGTAAACTTTACACCCCGTAATGATCAAACAACTTTTATATTTTGGGACAGAAAGTCCCAATCAGGCAGTGTAAAGCAGTAAAGATCATTATCAAATCAGTGGCAGCAAGCACTTTCCGCCGTTATCGGTTCCCACGGTCCATTCCGCTTCTTTTTTACTTGGGGGGCACACTTGTGTCACCACATTGCCTTGGTGTGCATTGTTCAAAGGTAATACTGAGTTTTGAATTATTTGATTTGCCACCCGTAACGCTTGCAAAAAGAGACAAACTAATAGTACTACTAGTATATTAAATTCTGCTCCAATCAATGATATATTTTAAGTCGCAGAATAACTTACAAAAATCAATTTTATGAATGATTAATTATGCAATTATTAAAATCATTCATGATTCATAAATTTGTATCAATTGCTTCTTTTATTCTCTTTCTAAACGAAGGTTTGTTACTATTAACCCTCTTTTTGAATAGGAATATCATAATTGGAAAAATAATCCCCAATTCCAACTTTCACATCAAAATAAGTTATACGAGTTTCTTGGACATAAGTGTAACGAGACTTATATATGACGAAAATAATTACTAAATATAAAAACAGAAACTTTTTCTGAATAGTTTAATGTATCTAATAACCTCCTGATAAGTATACTTAGTTTGTCTTTGTGTCTTGATTTTTTGTGGTCAAAGTTCAGTTTACGAATATTTATATATATTTTTAATTATTTCGAGCCATAAATCACAATTGCTAAAATTTGGAATTGTTATAATCGGGTTTTCATTATAACAATATTTTTGCTCTGAAACAACTAAAACATATGAAAGATTTTTATTCGAAGATTGGAAATTTTTTTATAAGCCAGTAAAGACAATAATAAGCCCAGTTTCCTCTGAAATGAATTGAAGAGTGTCGAGAAAACTTAGTTCAATTTCCAATGTTCACACAGAGACTTTAGCAATCCTAATCGTAAAGATTACCCATGGACATGCAAGATTACATAAAACAACTGTGGTTAACCTCAACAGCAGAACCTCAAACGAGGTAGGATTCGAAAAGCGAACCTCAAACGAGGTAGGATTCGAAAAGCGATGTCCCCTTCGTTTCCCGGAAAACCAAGCGATGGGTTGGGGGAAGGAAGTCTTTTCGAAGCTTGGATTCAAAATGGAAAGGGTATAAATATTGTTAAGGGTAGTTTAAGTATAAAAAAAAGATCAATACATCCTAGAAGGGGGAGGGAGCAAGTTTCAAGCCAAAGAGTCTCAGTGTTAATATTATTTTTCTAATTGAATAATCTGTTGAATTGAATAATCTGTCGAATTGAATAACTATAATTTTTTTCTAACTCCGGCTGTATTGAATATCTTTTCAAGGTTTTTTCTCTGTGAAAATAGCTGGCTTACAGGGCTATAATACCTTTTTTGAAATTGGTTTTAATATTTTGTTGTAGAAATATTTATTCAATACCAAAAAAATATTCAAACCATTTTTAAAAAGTGGGATTTCAAAGCTCTGTACACTAGCTACATTTATTATTCATAAAATGTTTCTAAAAAAATTCAATACATATGGGGTAAATTTGGCTGAGAAATTTTTTTTCATTGCATTATCACAGAGACTCTTTAGTTTTGAGACCCTCTCCCTTTTAACTCTAAGATTTTTTAAAAATGACAAGAGGAAAGAAATTCCTGTACATGCAAACATAAATTTCTATAGCTGAAAAAAAAAACATAATAAATAGACATAATTTTTTAAAGTTATGAATACATGGTGAAGAACTGATAGAAAAATCTATTTCTATAACTTGCATGGAACAATCATTCTTTTTGCAATTTTATACTGCTTAACTTATGTCATAATATTTATTTTCAAAAAATTATACTAAAA
Source organism: Hylyphantes graminicola (assembly GCA_023701765.1). NCBI lineage: Eukaryota > Metazoa > Arthropoda > Arachnida > Araneae > Linyphiidae > Hylyphantes > Hylyphantes graminicola. The sequence continues at coordinate 14,517,201 of CM043112.1, forward strand.
AACACTTGACTTAAAGACTTAATACTCTTATACAACAAAGAGGATCAACATGTATTAAATAAAATTGCATATGATTGGTTATAACAGCTATAGGAAAAGAAGATAATAAGTAGATAAAACAGTTACTACCTTAGTATAAGCACTAATAGGAATAGTTAAGTTTGTGCCTATGTCTAAATTGGCATTCCATGGCAGTGATTGCACTTTCTTCTTTTGAAAATATATTAACGCTGGAATAGCTTCGCTACAATGGAAACAAGAGAATTATATCATAAAGGCACAAAAGATTACAGAATTACACTGCTCAAAAAAAAAATTAGGGGAGCACATGGTTTAAACCTTTTCACACCCTAATGATTCCATTTGGAATCATCAGTTTGCGATTTTTTTCCTCACTAAGTTATAGTCACACTTATTTATCGTTAGATGGAAGAATCATGTCTTTTGAAGAATTAAACAAAGTTTGTTTTAATTACATGATAATATGAAAAACATAGTAAAATAAAATTGACTCTTAAACAATTTTGTTAAACAAATTGAAGCTAAATTCTTCATGCTTGCATTTTTAGATGTTTAAAATTTGATTTGAATTATTTTAAACAAATAAAGTTTTGAAAAAAATTATTGTTGCAGTTTATTCAAAGATTATGATTTCAATTTTTTTCCTTTTAAATTTTAGTTTAAAAAATAAGATTTCTTCCCCCATCCCTTTGTCTGGTTTACTAGGAAACAGGGGGAGTGTCGTTACTCTAAACATAACGCATTTGAAATTCTGTTGCTTTGAAATGAGGTTGACAGTCCATACTAGGGATTGACCGATGCATCGGTGCCGATTGATTGAAAATTTCACCATGGGCGGCCGATGCTCATTAAGTGAAAAAAATTGGCCATCCTCCTCAAAAAACATTGTCCAACCGATGTAAGCCGATGTTTTTTTTTTAAATCCATATTTCCGTAGTTACGAGACTTTCAGATCCTCGTAGTTGCGCGACTTTCGGATCGCCATAGTTCCGCGACTTTCGGATCGCTGTAGTTTCGCGACATTCGGATACCGGGAGTTCCGCGATTAAGACCAGACATACTATCCTAAAAAATATGAAAATCGGAAGGATCGCATTATTTCATAGTTTTTTGGGTTACACTTAGAGATTTACCGAATTTTGCATTTTAGTTTTTTCCATCGGCATCCGCCGATGGAAGGCGAAAAACACCGGTCCATCGGTCGATGTAAATTTTTAACAATCGGTAAACAATCGGCATCGGCCCAAATTCGCCATCGGTCTATCCCTAGTTCATACCCAAGTAGGGTGGGGGGAAAATATGCTCACGCCGCACAGAGGGGTATTTGAACGATCTACGCGGCCAAAAGTCGATTTTAAAAATTTGAACCCAGAAATTAAAAACAGGTAGCTAAATGAAGATAAATGTTCCGCGCATGTGATTCAACAATTTTTAAAGCCCTACGCGGACACTTTTTGCTTTTACTGTCAGTCTCAACTTGGTCTTCATGTGAAGAGCAAGCTTTGCTCCTTGCAACTTTGAACATAGTCTTACTTATAAGAGTGATTATTGTTCTTCAGATAAATACATTATTATTACTAGACATGGATTGTGATACACCAGTTACGTATGCATTCTTTTGAAATCATTTTGCTGCAATTGATGGAATTATATCTTAGTTAAATTCTGTTTAGAATGAGTGTACTTTTTATAAATTGTATCCGTGATTTTTCTCAAATGTTCGACTATTAGTTATATTTCCGGATGTTACCCGGCACTTAAATTATATTTCCAATAATTCTCAAATTGTTTTCTTTCTAAAACATGTATAATTTTAGTGCGATTATCTGCGTTTTTCAACAAAAAGGGAAATGTAAATAAATGGAGATAAAACAACATAAAATTGATGAATGTTAATTTTTGTTAAAAACTGTTTATTTTTGGTTTCAGGACCATCAAATGTTATAGCTATGACTAGTAAACAATTGTTTACCCTTATGCAACATCAAAAATTATCTAATATTAACAAAAAATTATATTTTCTGGAAAACTATTTGCTGCAATTAGATGATCTTTCTGATGATCAAAGAAAAGAAAATAAATTTTCTCGTTTAAAATTCGAAATGAAACTAAAATTTAATGAATCATATAGAAAAGAAATTGCGTTTTTGGGAACAAATAGAGAATTGCTTGAAGGAATATTTAGTATTTCAAAGGTAAATAACAGACCAGGACGACCAATAAAGTCGTTTGATGAGTCAACTGAGAGAACCAAAGAAGAAAACTGAATAGCTATGTAAAGCTACTGATTTACTAGTACTTGTAGGTGCTACACAGACAAAGTTAAGAGAAACTGAAAAGAGAGATGCTGCTTTAATGCTTAAAAGAATTAATAGTTCACCAAAGCGAGCTACAAAATGTAACAGAAATCTTTCTAATAAAAATACAACTATGACAGCTCAGTTGAATCCAAGACAGGCCCTGTCGATTTTTGTTGAGTCTGGACTTTCAAGAAGACAATATGAAGTGATTAGGAGTTCTAATAAAAAAATCTACCCATGCTACAGCATACTACAAAAAGCTAAACCGAAATGCTATCCTGATAACGAGGCATGTAATGTTTCTTAATCAGTTGCCGAAGTAAATTTAATATCAAAATGGGAATGGGATGGGGCGCAGCAATCCCAATATAAGTATAAATGGGAAAATAATTCTGATACTGATGCCAGCTAACTCCAGAGTTTTTTTTTTGTTTTTTTGTTCAAATTGACGATATCAGGCAATGCTTATGCAGTAAAGCACAAGATGTTGCTCACCATGGTAGATGGAAAGGTCTGTAATGCTGTTACTAGCACTACTTCTAAATGAGATGCTTTATTTGGGGCATCACCTAAAAGGACTTCAACAAGTTAAATATCAAGAAAGAAGCTAATCCAGAGACACTTGGTGTCGAGCTCAAAGGCTAGATTTCGTGCTAGTCCATTTAAACTCCATTGTTTTTAATAATGCTTTTTTTTCACCACTAACTATTTTTCATCACTTAAAATACTACGGATAGTCTCATTGGCCCCTTTGGAATCGAATAAGAAGAAAAAATAATTTTGGCCGCTCAGATCGCGCAAATACCCCTCTGTGCGCCGTTTCGAAGAAAACCATGTGCGGGGTAGGGGAAGAAAATGCTTTCGAAGCTCGCATTCAGGCTAGGCAGGGTATAAATGAAGACCACTACATTTACCTGAATGAGTAAGACTCGCCATTCACTTCCTTCAGTATGCTTTTGATGGTAGCTCCAGAGGCATCGGCAATTGAATGATCAGCATAGGTTTGTGGGCAGGTGCCATTGCTGATTTCTTCTTCGGTGAATGAACTGGGACCACTGCATTGTTGGAAGTAAAATAAGGTTATGATCAGGTTAGGTTAATTTGAGTTATCATTGCACTAGAGTCAACGCTATTCTGCCGTGGGCAGGTTAACTGCAGTAATTGCAACAGTGAGTTGTACCATTTTCAGTTTGAAATTAATTTTATTTCCATTATTGTACCATTTATGTTAGAGTAATTAAGTGCTTGTAACAATGGTCCAACTCCTTATGGAAGTTATTGCAGTTTACCTACCTAAGGGCAGTATAAGCGATGAGTGTCGTAATTTAGAACAAATCAAGTGAGGTATTTTTAGTCAAGTAACGAGCCAACACCTGAGTAAGCATCCAACACAACTGTTTAGGGCAACATCTCAGGCAGCTTTGGTACTTTGAAACATATTTAACATGCAACCTCTCTACAAAGGGTATTATTCATCGGACAATTTTGGCTTCATTTTCGTTTCAAAGTGGGCAGTTATTTTGGTGACCTCCTACAGCGACCAGACCTGAATCTGGGACCTTCCGCATGCAATGTGAATGCCTTAACGGGCTGGGAACCCCAGCCTAAGGTTATGATCAGGAAAACATGTTTACACACACAAATATTAGGCTTCACTAAACACAGAAACATCATGCAAATTATTTAGAAAAAAATAAAATGTTAATGTAAATTTTTTAAAGTATATAATTTTTAAAGGCATTTAAAAAGTGACTATATTTAAGTCAAACGAAATGCTCTTTAAACCAATGTTAAATTTCAATTTATTGTAAATTTTATTGATTTGAACAACTGCACAAAATCCGAAGCCTAATTGAAAAGCTTAAAGGAAGAATGTGCTTTGTAGAGCTTTAAAGTCTATAAAGTTAAAGTAAATTCTTCATAAAAATGCAACTTTAATTACCTACACCAATTCGTTATACCCTGACGGTACTTATAAGTCTCATTTAAAAGACTAGTTTTATTTTTGATTTGTTTGTTTTAGGAAAAATGGATGGTAGTGGGTATTTTAATAATACAGTATTCAGTTTCAAATGCAAATGCCTAGCAAACTATTTTAACAAAATACAACAATTGTAAATAATATAATTTCAACAAATTTTCATTGTTGGTTAGTGCAATTTAATTATGAATAGAAGGATAAAAAAAACAAATTCACCATAATGTGCATTTGATGTTAAAACTATTTTTTTACCCCTATAATATATTACTATTCATTGTAAAGATAGCTTTAAAATAGACAACAGTGCACAATTATAATTAAATTAAATCTTAATTTAGTGCATGAAGGGTTACACACCTTAGGAAGTTGTAGTTATGCATTTCAGGATTTTTTTTAATTCCTTTGGGAAGCTTATATGTAATATATACTCACATGATATTGAGATCAATTTTCCCCAACTTCAGTCCCTGGCAGATTTCCGGAACTTTATCGCTGTTGAAGGGCAGATCGAAACGCGATAAGAACAGGATCCTTCTTGAAAAGAACTTTTTATTGTTGGCAGTGGATTGAAGTAGTTGAATAGCAGCAAGCAGGGCATTTTCTTTGATATCTTAAAGAGCTCAGGAAATCCCATTTAGTATACAAAAAGCAGTCAATGTGTTAATAAACTTACTGTTGGGAAAATTGTATGCAACAATTAGTGAATCACTAAGGTATTATGCACATAAGTTTTAATAAAAGAAAATCGGTACTAAATTTACAGTAAAACACATATTAAGTTTGAAGTATAGAAATGTTCTACGAGAAAAGGGGCAAATAGTTCTCATTTTCGAGTGCGAGAATCGAATAAAAAAGGTATTTGACATTCAACAAACCAATTTTATTCGTTATTTCAAGACATATTTTATTATTTTTTACTTCAAGTAGAGTGTAATATTAATTATTTTTTTCTTCGATCTTGTCATAACAGGGAGCATGAATATCAGGGCGGACATATCGCAAAGGAGCGACCAATCAAAGCAGGCAAAATATTGGCACCTTTGAGTTGTTTACGTCGTTTCCTCCGCGTAGTACATTTCAATGCTGCAAACTTAAGGTGTGTTTTTGTATAGAAAATATATAGACCTCTATGTTTAAATTGGTGTACACAAAAAAATATAGTAAGTAAACTACTTTCACATTTTATCAAATACTTCTTAAAATAGATGCGTACATACAACACTACTAGACTTTTTTTTTGTTTGAATTATCGTCGCACTAGAGCTACACGAGGGCTATTGGCGACGGGTGTCGAATTTTAGAACCACAGTCAGGTGACGAGCCAACACCTGAATAGGCACCCAACGCAACCGTTAAGGGCGACATCGTACGCAGCGTTAGGACTTTGAAGGATATTTAACGTGCACTCCCTTACACGGGGTATTATTCGTCGGACATTTTTGGCTGCACGGGCCGTTTATAGGTCGGCAGCTATTTTGCCGATGCCCGGACCCGAACCTGGGACCTTCCGCATGCTAAGCGAGTGCTTAACCGACTGGGCTCCCCAGCCCTCTACTAGACTTTCAATTACAATCTTTCAATAAACCACACTTAACAAAACACCACTCAATAAATCACACATTTAAAGGTATACCTTATCAGATTATTTCAATAACTTTAAAACCATTTCTATGTCACCTACCCTTTGTGCATGTGCTATTTTCTCAAAAGCCTTATTATGAAACACAAGTACCGAGATGGTTTGGCTTTGAAACCTCGTCTGACTTTCGTAGACTAGGTAGGAGGAAAGAAGTAACAACAACATATTTTTATAAAGTTTGATTGCAACGCATATCAATGTGCTTAACACTAAGAAGTACATTTAAATATATATCCTCCAAAAACAATTACAATAACTAAAGGGATTGGAGTTACGCGTTGCTTGTAACAGTTATCTTTTGTAGGTAAAACATGGTTAGATTTTTTTTAGATAGTAACTGTAACTTAGTTACAAAATTAACAGTACAAGTTATAGAATGTAACTGCATAAGTTACTTTAAAAGGTAACAATTTTTTTTATCTTTAAGTAACGGTAACTTAGCTACAAAATTAACAGTAAAAGTTATAAAACGTAACTGCAACTTAATTACTTTTGAAGGTAACAAAAAAATTTATCTTTAAGTAACTATAACTAGTTTCTTTTTATATGAAGTCAAAGATATTTTTTAAAAGTAGCTTTATAATTTCTGAATAATGCCAACTTAAAGGATACTATCAGTTGAAATATCGCTGCCTTGTATGGTATTAACTTGTTCTAGGAGCTCCCAGTTTGCAGGTTTCAGATCTTCAATGATACTAATATGGGAAAAATCATATCCACCATCATCAGCAAAATTGTTAACTGTTTTTGTAGTTCCGAATAGAAGAAGGGCGAGTTCGTCTTTTGATTCAGAAAATATCTATAAATAGGCATTATTGATTCATTAAAAGAGCAATTTATTTCAACACTGTTGTGGAAATATTTAATTAAAAAAATATCGTTCATTTTGCATGGTTTAATTTACTATTCGGTATCTAAATTAAGAGTTTGTTTCATAAGCAAAACAAAAATATAGGAGATATTTTTGTATCATGGACACTTTGAGATACTTTTTTTTGCCAGATTCTTAACAAAGGTCATCCCATGCATACATAAACCTCAAACTTAAAAATCTATTTTGAGAGTGTGAACACTACAGCTCTAATTGAAAGTAGTCATTCATTTTTAATAAATAAATTCAAAGTACAACAATTTAATTGTATAAAAGACAAAATAAATTAATAAGATATTTATTAGGAAGTAATAATTTTCTCTTGTATTATGTTGGTCACAACCCATTTTTATATACAAGGTTAGTCGAAATGAATAGGACAATAAGAAAACTGTTTTTAGACGAATGTATGTTTATTGTAACCAAACTACAGCTACGTATGGACAGATTAACTATCAACTTCTCAACTATGGTCCTATTCATTTTGACTAACCCTGTATATAAGGACCACTTATTATTAGTAGTGTATTTGTATTGACATGTCTTTGGAAGAATCGTTTTAGAAGCAAGGTTAACAATAAAATTAAGGGTTTTTGTTTTCATTGCCCTAATCAGCACCATGGTTTAAAATTAACGGTTGCTAGGCGCAAATGCCACATATTTCTTTCATGCATAATAACATATCAAAATTAAAAAAACATTAACATGATTTTTTTATTGAAAAATAAACTGAAATAAGGATTGGGATTATTGAAAAAAATTCTTATACAGATATAAATTATGTTCAAATTAGTGAAACAAATGAAATACAAACACACTAAGCTAGAAATATGTAAATGAAATATATACAATTAGAGAAACATATTAACACAACCAGATAAACATATGCCAAAACTGAATAAGACAAATATTATTTGAAAGTCAACAAACTTGTTTCATCAAAAATATAATAAGAACAAAGAATATGAAATGAACCAGGGTTGACATGGCATTGACAGTGCAAGGTTTTTTACCGATATTTACCATGGTTCTTACCGTCTTGATAAAACATGTTTTTTCCATGGTTTGTACTACCTTGGTAAAAACATGCTTAATTACAACTTCTGATATAACTTAATCAAAATTACATTTATTTTCAAAAATAAGAAAAAACATTTACACAATAAAATTAGGACTAATTACTGTATTTAACACAAAACAAAACCTAACCCTGGTACAAACATTTCCTTCATAAAAAGAATGTTATGTTGGTCAAAATGGAATGACCTTAAAATCAATAAGGGTAGAAATTTACTGTAGGTTAACCATTGGCAAACTTTCCGAAATCGCGCCAAAAGTCCTTATTCCGGCGACTTTCTAGAACAGAAACCGAACCGAAATGAGCAAATAACGGTAAGATAGAGCTGTCGGAATACTTCATCGTTGAAAAGTCAAGGAATTCAAATCATCAGTCAAAGTCGGAAGGTTGCCACAAAAAAATATTTATCACCAAATCCGAAAATAAATGCGCCAATGGTTACTGTACAGTAAATCTAATCCATCAATAAGAAACAAGTCCAAAATGCTTACTTTTCGTTGAATTATCATATTCACACAATTTTTAGCATTCTCCAAAACAGAGCCCGAGTCCTTGACTTCATGCATGGACACACCAACATCTAAAGCAATCACTATTGCCTCCTGAAAAGCACATTTTCGTGAATCAGCACATAATTCAAACCATAGAGATACCAAAACAATCAAACCAATAAAAAAACAAAAAAAAAATTCATGGAAATACCTAACCCACTTGGGTTTAGGTTTTTTTTTATTTATTATTTTGGTTGTTTTCTTCCGAGTTTTATGGTTTATTTGCCGTTATTTATCTATCAATCACAATTTGTTTTTAAACTAACAGAATAATTAAACTTTTAACTGTTTTTTAGAAAATTGAGCTGAGGAAAACAGATATATGTATGACAAAGGATATATTTCATTTACTAGGGGGCAAAGCCCTCGGCTCGCTACCGCTCACCAACCAATGAGAATTGCTACACAATTCCTCTTTGTTTGCTCTGCAAACAAACATGCAAGACTAAGATATTTTAGTTAAAAGGTCCCGACCAGCAGGGAGAGTGCGTAAGACGAAAAATGGAAGCTGAATCGGCTTCGGCTGTTTTCACAATGCGTGGCCAGAAACTTAAGACCGATGCCAATAGTCGAAAAAAAAGCTAGTTTCCATGGGACTGCTCCAGGGCATCACGTAGCTGTAGCGCTAAGCAACGATCTCTACCGAAGCCACGGGAAGCAACTTGAAGCAGCCCAGGCACAAAACAAGCACACCGTTACACTTACTTTCTGACATTTCTTATTGGCTGAAGCCGCGTAAGCCACGTGGCTTTCAAGCGCCCGACAATTACAATTTTATAATATATAGAGATATATTATAAAATTGTAATTGTCGGGTATATGTATAAAATGTAAGTGTAGAGATATAGTATAGGGGAGAGTGTTGTACCTTGGGACAATTTTTACATATTAATTTTTTTTCTTCTATAATTTTAGTCAAAAGAAAAATTTTAAAGCATTTCAACACACCAATATATTCCTCTATAATATTTTTTTTTAAATTCTGGCAGCTTGAAATTAAAAAATTGCCACTCATTTAAAGTAGAGAGGATAAACTGTCGTTGTACCTTGGGACACACCTTATAATTCAGTCAATAGTCATACACTTGAGCTAATTTTTGTCAAGAAACAAAACTTTATTGTTTTTGCAAGGAAATACACAAGTAAAACTTCATAATTCAAGAATAATTTAAATTATACAGCAGAATTGCAAGTCCAAATTATTTAACATTATATGATGATACAATATGCTTTACTGTCAAAAGGTATAACACACTACATGGTTTAAATAAAAGCAAGATAGTGGCCAATCTAAATGCATTATCATTATTTTCTCATAACCAAAATATTTTAAAATATTCTCTTTTATGAAGAAAATAAAATGCAGTTAACTTTTGTTAAAAGTAAAAAGGTAAAAAATTATATTAGAATAAGAAAAATATTTACTTTGGGGTAATGAAATATTTTTTGTCACCAATTCATCAATTCAATGATGCTAGTGCTAAATTTTATTATGATGATGTCTGTTGGTTAAGGCTACTATTAGAAATAAACAATGTATGAATATTGCCAATAGATTCTTAGAAATTGTCAGTGTCCCAAGGTACAACACTCTCCCCTAAAGCATGGTTTTGTTTGGATAAAAATATTTAACTGTTTTATTTAGTTTTCAGTAGGGCGATTTTAAGTTCAATTGCTCACATGTTTTTTTTTTTAAGTTTTGATTTTTTAAACCCGATTGTGTTTTTTGGGGGCAACGTAAAATTGCAACAACCCTGTAAACCATGCACTATCGCACACTTTTTAGAGCAGACAAGTAATGAAGAACTAAGTGGGCAAGCTGATAGTAATGAAACAGACAGCGAGTCTCAGTGGGTCGCGTGAGAAGCCGGGTAAATAAAATCATTTTGGAAATTTAATTGTATCCTGCTGTCAACATCTACACTACCTTGAGCGCTTAACACAACCAATCACGCCTCATAATTTAGAACCCTTGTCAAGTGATGAGGTCGACACCTGAGCGAGCACCCAATGGAACTTAGAGCGACATTGTACCCTAACTCCGCCGGGACTTTGGACTCCACAGATTTCATGAGCATGTCTATCAAAGTATACTTGGGTATTTTAGAGTTGGATTATCAATGCATATTTCCATCTATATTAAAGCAGTGACTGTCACCAGGATGAAACCAGCTCCAACCGATTGGATTGGGATCTGATCTAAACTGATAATGTCCAACACTATACCAACTGGTCTACTAAGCCCCCTAAAAACCTCAGTTTAACTGTAATTTAACATACACGTTGGCATTAAATTTACTGGTTTTAAAATCGTCATGATTGTATGGCATAAATGATGTCATATCACATTAGATATCACATTATTGATTATTTACACACGGTTTATTTTTATAGCGCTGTTGAGGTAAAAGATATACTTTAGGTTCAAACTTAATTGATGGCATTTCAAATTGTTCAACTACTCGCTTATTAAAGTTTTAACAGTTTTCAAATTATGTATTGCTGGTTGTCAGGGTTGGATAATATAGACGAACGCGCGAATGCAGTTCGCAGAAAATATTTTACTCTTGCAGAAAATTTCAGGTTATTAAAAAATAATTATGAGTTTCAATATTTAAATATATACATATATATAACTTTTGCCCATAGAGATTATACAATTTGTGTTTTCATAATGTATAATAAATCCATGATAGCCTACGAGTTAAAAAAGTTAATTATTATTAATATTTTTTGCAGGAAATTTTTACTCCAAATCTTGTGTATGCAGCAAGTTTAACTCGTCATTTTATCTAACTCTGCTAGGTTGTTATCCTTAAGGTGTTTTTAGTGTTCTTTGAAATAAATCTCGAACAATGAAGTTTACAAAGCTTGGGCGAGATGAATTTCAAAAAGATTTTTTCTGGATTTCATTAAGATTATTTCTGGATTCTTCATAGGTGATATTTTACTTGAAGGTTCTTAAGTTATGATATAAAGGATGCCTAATTTTAACGTAAGTTTGCCCAAAGAGTTGCATGGAATACCTATAAAGTGGAATGTCTCTCACAATTTTGAATTTTCAATATTTGGCAAAAAATTACACAAATCGCTAAATCCAGGCCATCATTTATATGATAGATGTGAGAAGAAAACACAAAAAGAAAGGACTGCATACATAAGTAAAAGATTGATTCGTTGACAAACAATTTTTGTAAAATCTTATTATTTTTTACTTCCAGACATATTGTCTGTAAAAACTGTCAGATCTATTATAAGAATTGAGTGCGAAATCGCTGTAGCATTTTGAAAATATAAAAGGCGAAAATGTTAGCAGCGGACCCATGCAATTTGTCCTAAAATATAACATGAAAAAACAAACAAATTAAAACACTTTATTATATAAATAGAAGAGTAATACATTGAAATTATAAATTCAAAATCTACCTTGGTCACCGACATGGTTTTTGTTTAAACCTGTTTTAGTTTAGTTTGTTGTGCAGTTGGGGGCTTTTGTAGATGGTTTATTGCTTCGCCATAACCCTAAAAAAAAAGGTTTTTTTTTTAAGTTTTTGCTCAATCAGCCAATGAACGCCTCATAAAGTAAAACTATGGTCAAGTAACAAATATAAAAATTGTCGACCCAATAACCTAAATCTATGCCAATAACAGCAAGGTTGGTTCAAAATAAACCTAATCTCTGTCCGGCACTCAACATAACTTTGAAAGACATTGTACTCTTAACACCGTCAGGGCTATTGAGTCAAATGATATCGCAGGGCATCCTAGTTATTTTTTAGAAATATTTTTTTCTTCAGTAGAATGCGTTTATACTATGGTACCGCTAGGTTGAGTGCGAAATGCATAGTCACGACTTAGGTGGACAGGGGAAGGAGGGGGAGGCGATGTTGGTAGATGAAATTTAATTTTAAATCAAAAATATTTGCAATTATAGAATGTTTACACACAAAAAAAGGTAAGCAAAAGTAAATTAGAGATCCTAAATAGAAAATCTCCTGAAGGTAGCTCAAATTTCTAGAGAAGTTAGTGAACAAATTTGAAGTGCAACTCTCCGAGACAATAAATCGGCAACGTCAATATAGACACAAAAGAATAATGCTTAATATTTAAGATTTTAGTTTTCAAATTTCATTGGTAAAATATAACTTCTGCTGAATGTTTATGACACAAAAGTTCCTATGACATTCTTAAATGTATGAAAACATTCGGCTACCGCTTTTAGCGTCATCTATACAATACAAATACAAAAATTGTCGACCATCAACAGGCCAGAGGCCCAGCAAGGTTGGTCCAAAATAAAATTGAAATCCTTACCAGTTTCCAGTAACTATCGAGATTTTTCTTAAAATCTTCAACTCTCTTCGAATACACAACATATTCTGGCAAAGCATTCCACTCCTTGACGGCTCTATCGTAAAAATAATGTTTCCTTACCTCCTTTCTAATGCATGATTTTTATTCAATTTCTGACCATGTCCTCTGGTCCGGCTGTTTAAGGTAAAACCTAAGCCATATGTCACCCTGTTTTATGAGCTTGAAAATCTGAATTAAAACACCCCTTGTTCTCCTATTTTCCAGGGAATACATGTTTAAAGATCTTAATCTATTATCATAATCGATACATGATAGACCCTTAATCATTTTTGTTGCCTCATTATTGTACTCTTTCAATCAACTCTATATCTTTTCTGAGGAAGGGGGACCAAAACTGAACAGCAGTTGTCTAGTTGTTAGTTAATATTTGTAAAAAAACGGACGCATTGTATTTCATCTTATTCCATGATTACGAGCAATGGATTTTATCGTGGTTTTCCGAGATCCAGTTCGAAATGTTCATTTCAATATTGTCCTTCAAAAATAATCGACGCAAACGATTTTTTAAAAAAAATGGTAACATTGGCATCGCTTGGCAAAAGTGTCGGTTAAGTAAAGAATTGTCGTTATCTAGTAGACTAATAAGACGCACCAATTTCTTCAACGAAGTGAGAGGGTGTTTTTTTTTACCCCTTCCAAACAGTCTCGCACGATCGTGCGGGTATTAAAAGGAATATTCAAGTCCTTCAAAAACATCGATACCGAAGTAGCCGATTCGTACCATTCGTTATTTGTATTAAAAATGGCTTTGTTTTTATGGAGTTCCTAGCATTGATGCTGTTTAAAGCATTTTTTTTAAAAATAGAACTATAAATTTAGTCACACAATTTTAAATCAGCGCCATCTGACCACCGTTTTTTAAAGGGTTAAGGAAAGTTGGAGAAAATTTCACATCTACTTACCGAGGGGGGGAAATGCACGCAGAGATTTTTATTCGTAGCAAAGGACCATGTTTCATTGAGGAACACTATATAAAATTAAAGATCCTAGGCGCAATAGATTTCAGGACTATTCTTTAATAAGAGATTTTTAAGCTGCTAATGAATAATGTAAAGAAATAGATGCCATACCTGATTTAGTAAGATGTTCCATAACAAAAGAAACTATTTCAAGCATAAATGATTTTGTTCCAGTTACACATGTTAAGGGGGAGTTAGCCAGATAGATTCCGGGTCCCCAAACCAAAGTGCCTCAGTGTTAATCAAATAGGGGAAAAAATATTTTCTAATCTACATCTCTCTGGCTGTATTTAATATTTTTACAGCGGTTTTTAAAAAATTATAAATGTAGATAATTTCTGCGCTGGTAAGCGAATTCGTGGATAATCCGTAAAAATGAAGAAAATGCCTATAAACAAATTCGTCTTGAATTATAAATGTAGATAATTTACAGGTCTCTAAAAACCCAATTTTTTTTTAATTAAAAGAAAATTTCTTTGAGTAATATTTATTGAAAATTAAAAAACTGGTCCAATTTAAAAAAAGTGGGATTGTCGGGGCCTGTAAGTCAGCAACATTTATCACATAGAAACCCGCTTGCAAAAATATTTCATACAGCCGGAGAAATGTGGCCTGGATTTTTTTCCTTCATTGAATTAATACTGAGGCACATTGGTTTGGACACACGCTGTAAAGTATGCTCGTTCCCCCTTAAGGGTCAAGATACAGTAAACTCCCGATTATCCGCGGAATTGGGTGGCGCGGCTTTCGCGGATAAGCGAATTCGCGGATAATCCGTAAAAATGAAGAAAATGCCTATAAACAAATTCGTCTTGAATTATAAATGTAGATAATTTGCAGGTCTCTATAATCCCATTGTTTTTGAATTAAAAGAAAATTTCGTTGACTAATATTTATTGAAAATTAAAAAACTGGTCCAATTTCAAAAAGTGGGATTGTCGGGGCCTGTAAGTCAGCAACATTTATCACATAGAAACCCGCTTGCAAAAATATTTAATACAGCCGGAGAAATGTGGCCTGGATTTTTTTCCTTGATTGAATTAATACTGAGGCACATTGGTTTGGACACACGCTGTAAAGTATGCTCGTTCCCCCTTAACCCTTTCCGACCGGGCTCGCACGATCATGCGGGTAGTAAAGAGAATGTTCAAGCATTTCAAAAATATCGATACCGAAGCAGCTGACTTGTACCATTCGTTATTTGTTTAAAAAATGACTTTGTTTTTAAGGAGTTGCTAGCATTGAAGCTGTGTAACGCATTTTTTCTATAAAACTCCAAATTTAGTCTCATAATTTTAAATCAGCGCCACCTGACCGCCGGTCGAAAAGGGTAATGGTTCAAGATACAGTAAACTCCCGCTTATCCGCGGAATTGGGTGGCGCGGCTTCCGCGGATAAGCGAATTCGTGGATAATCCGTAAAAATGAAGAAAATGCCTATAAACAAATTCGTCTTGAATTATAAATGTAGATAATTTACAGGTCTCTAAAAACCCAATTTTTTTTAATTAAAAGAAAATTTCGTTGAGTAATATTTATTGAAAATTAAAAAACTGGTCCAATTTAAAAAAAGTGGGATTGTCGGGGCCTGTAAGTCAGCAACATTTATCACATAGAAACCCGCTTGCAAAAATATTTCATACAGCCGGAGAAATGTGGCCTGGAATTTTTTCCTTCATTAAATTAACACTGAGGCACATTGGTTTGGATACACGCTGTAAAGTATGCTCGTTCCCCCTTAAGGGTCAAGATACAGTAAACTCCCGATTATCCGCTGAATTGGGTGGCGCGGCTTCCGCCGATAAGCGAATTCGCGGATAATCCGCAAACATGAAGAAAATGCATATAAACAAAAGTTCTTATGGATTTCATTAAAAAGTAAATTACAGTAATCGTAAGTAGCATGTACAAATTTACTTACTTCAAAATGTATATTACTGTCGTTTCTTCTATGCCACACTGCAAGCACATTTGATTTGTAGAAGATCCGTTTTCTAAATTTTTAATGAGTTGTAGTTCGTCTTGAATTGTCAAGGCAACTTTTTTTAGTTTCTCACGCATTTCGCTAGTATCAAAATCACATAAAGCAATTCAATTAAAATAACGGGCAGTTTATTTTACAAGTGACGCTTTTTGACAAAAACCTGTTCGTGATGTGCACCTGGCCGTACACCAGGTTTCCTACAGTCATTCTTATTCTTACTATAATGCATTCGTTGTTCTTGTTAAATGTATTCGTCGTTCTAGAAAGGAATTCGATGTTCTTGGAATGCATTCTTCCAAAAAGCTTTGAAACAAATTAAAATTCAATTATCACGGTTTTTTTTTAAATTTATATTTGAACTGAAAAATGGGAAAAAGTGGCTCGCGGATAATCGGGAGTTTACTGTACTTTGTGTCAGACCCAAGTATAATGTTCTCTATCTTCTTACCAACTGGTTGAAACGTTTACAGTGCTGAGGAGGGCACAGATTTGTACTTATTTTGTTGTAACTGTTATATCACTAAAAGTACACAAAAATCACCATTAAAAACGTGATTATATAGCAGCTCAAAACTACAAACTCTCCTTAAGGTATATTATAAAGGAACTTGACATTATATATATAAATTATTTTTGGTAAAATATTTTATATATCAATTTTTATTTTATTCTAGGTGCAGGTGATTACGGGATTGCGAAAAAAGGCATTTTCATGTTTAATGTGCCCGAATTTTGTATCTGATGCCAGCTGATGTGTCATCTTGTTACTTTTCCTTGGTTAAAAATTACAAGTTATTATGCTGTTATTTTCCCTGTATAGAGGAAGAAATTTAAAGTTCCCGTCAGGTATCAAAATTTGGGAAACCTGTTTTGAGAAAGGTCAACTTCGAGCCATTTAGAAAGGTCCCTCGCATTCCCCAGTGCTATAACAGTGCAGATGTCGGTACTGCTAGAGTACTGCTGCCTCGGTCACGACTCTCGCACCTGCCCCACCCGTGCTGATTCCAACGCCCACTGCTGTGCAAACTGTGGTGGCCCCCATCTCAGCTCCTGTTGCAACACAAGCGGCTAGGATCAGATACGGACATACCCAATTCCCGCTCAACTTCGCCAGCGGATATTCATCAGAATTGCCGCTCTTTTTCTTCGTATATTTGAAGATTTAGTATTTATTTTACACAGATTTAGTAAATACTAAGTTTATTTTTTGAAGCAGTATTTTTAAAAAAAGAAGGTTGGAATCTCGAATTTTGCCGCCAGTTGCTGCCAGCTCTCTGGCATCATAGCATCACACGGCCCTGACGCCTAACCACTCCAAGACAGAGTAATCACCACTGCTTACTGTTTATGGAAAGGATACCAGTTTTTCTTTTTAAAGAAAAACTAGCTTATTAATACTCGATGAATAGCGTTATACCTGTAACCTTAATGATTTAAAAATGTCTTATTCCTTTCTTTTAAACAAAAGTACTGGTAGAATATCTTAATAGAAAAAAATTCTCAATTTACTTCCAAAAAATGATGTCTTGGGTAATTTTTAAACAATTCCAAATGGAATATTTTCAAATGATTGAAGATATTAAAATTTATTTTTTAAGCTTTCACAAAGCATTTAGAAACGACCCTGCGATTGTGAAGATTTGGTTTTATTTTAAAAACATTCAATTAAGAAATTTAAAATCCTTTGTTTTATTGATTTCTTGTTTTCGATATAGCACTGCGTTTTATTTTAGAAAGCAGCGCAAGAAATTTTAATTGAGTAAAATGAAGTCTCTTAACTTGTGAAGAAATGATATTTGCAAAATATGCATCGCTAGTTGTGACACTTTACCAATCACCTAGAACAGGGGTTCCTAACATTTTTGCAAATGCGTACTATTTGACTTTTTGAGAAATTTTGGAGTACCATCACTTCTAAATATTTTAATAAACGTAAAAAGCAGGTTCCTCTTGGTACAATTACCAAACTCTCTTTAGAACAACTGGCGAAAGACCGATTTAACGTGCATAAAGCGTAAGTCCGCATGGTTTTCTCCCGATCACATTTTACACTATCTTGCTGTGGAAAAAATAATCTCTACTCTAGTCCTCTTTTCTAGTATATATCTTGAAGACTTTCGAGCTCATGGACTTGGTCTAGCCTGCTACTCTGGCCTAGGGAAATAAGTCAATAACAACAACCACAATAAACATATATAACATATAATATTTACTATTCTAACTGCCGAAGCAGCTGACTTGTATAGTTCGTTATTTGTATAAAAAATAACTTTGTCTTAGGAGTTGCTGGCATCGATGCTGTTTAACGCATTTTTTCCGATAAAACTACAAACTTAGTCTCATAATTTTAAATCAACGCCATCTGACGGTCGGTTGAAAAGGGCTAAGCGTGTTCAACGACTAATAGGGAAAGCGCAGTGCTACGTCCCGCAGGAAGGCGTGCTTTCCGGAAAGGCAGAAAGAATAAAAACATATTACAAATTTTCAGTGCGTTTGACCAGGAACGTGGTTGGTTTTGTTTTAAAAAAGCTTATGTTTTGTGCTTAATTAGGTTTTGTATTCTTTTTTTATGAAGTTGAGATTCTTAAGAATTGATAGAAAATTACTTTTTAAGATGTGGCAGCATAATTTTGTTTTGAAACGAGCCTGAAAATATATGTCTATCAACCATCACCATTAGATGTGTTTGCGAAAGGAATAAGAAAAAAAAATTAAACAAATATTTATTTGGGATTATTTTATATTATATGACTTAACCCATGAAAATAATACCGTAAAATTAAATGAATATATATGTTCCTTGATTTTTTTTTATCCTTAATTTTGGGGTATTGCATGTTTATTTTGCTTTTAAGTGCTTTAAATGTATTAGGGATCGACCGATGGCGAATATCAGCCTCGCCGATGGAAAAACCAAAATACGAAATTTCGAAAGAGATCTGAAAGTTACGGAACTCCGGGGATCCGAAAGTCGCGGAAATCCGGGGGTCCGAAAGTCGCGAAACCCCGTATATCAGAAAGTCGCGAAACTCAGAAGATCCGAAAGTAGCAAAACTCCGGTGATCCGAAAGTCGGGGAACTCCGGCAATCCGAAAGTCGCGAAACTCCGGCAATCCCAAAGTCGCGAAACTCCGGTGAACCGAAAGTCGCGAAACAATGGCAATCCGAAAGTTGTGAAACAACGGCAATCCGAAAGTAGCGAAACTTCGGGGATCCTAAAGTCGCAAAACTCCGGCGATCCGAAAGTCGGCACATTTCAAACCCTGCTGAAAACAGTAACGAGAAATGACAAATAAAAACAAAAAAAATGCCAAATAAAAACAAAAATCATACTTCAACTTTTCAACATATTCACTTCTCATCGCCTAAAAGCGTAATATTGGACAATGATAATTTAACAATTTCCTAAGAATGATCACGAAACGCCATGTACACTTGTACATGAAACACCATGTACAGCGAAAAATTTTTCATCATACAAAATATGCTTTTATGGTGTTTAGTGCCAAGCTTGTTTGCCAGTGATATAAATATCAACATTAGGAAGCATGGAACTTATCTTCACTCTTAAGTCCTCTTCAGCTCTTATTCTACTCCTATGTTTATTTTTTGTGTACAAGAGTTCAGAAAATCCACTCACACAGAGCAGGGGCGGACTGGCCCGGGCGGCTAGTCGGCGATCGCCGAGTGGGCCAAACTGTCAAGTGGGCCAAAAACAATATGATAATATTCGTTTAAGTGAGAAAAAATCTACAAATACCTAAGTGTGTATTAAAACATTCAAAATAAGTGCAAACATCTTAATAGTTTTGAATTAAATTTAAATTATGTCTAAAAGGCATTGGCCACCATTGAGCATAAAAGGGGCCCACATTTTTTTCAATCGAGCCAAGGGGCCGACTTTGCCTCTGAAACACCCTAAAAATATTACATATAAAAGGGGCCTAAAATTTTTGTTCAAATTGAGCCCAATGTGGTTATTATTTGGGCCTATGGTCCACATTGCCTCTGAGGCTCCCTATACATAGTATATATATATGAAAGAGCCCATAAATTTTGCTCAAATTGCCCAAGTACTCGTGTGACGTCGAATATGACGTGATTTTTTGGTCGTAAAATGCCCCTAAATTGACGTCAGTTTTTTGGTGACAATGTCCATTTTGAAGACGTGATTTTCGACGTCAAATAATGACGTCAATCTGACGTGAATAAATGACTCTCTTGTGACCACATGACGTGAACTATTCGTTATCAAATAACGTCTATTTCACGTGAAAGGTGGACGTGAATTTCACGTGAAAGGTGGACGTGAATTTCACGTGAAAGGTGGCCGTGAATTTCACGTGAAAGGTGGGCGTGAATTTCACGTGAAAGGTGGACGTGAATTTCACGTGACAATACGACACGAATTCCACGTGATCAATTGACGTTAATTTTACGGGACAATATGACGCTATTTTCACGTGATCAAATGACATAAATTTCATGTGATCAAATGACATAAATTTCACGTGACAATATGACGCGATTTTCAAATGATTCTTTTTATTTCTCTGTAATTTCAGTCATGGTGTAAAACAAAAATTTGTTTCAAATATTATACAATATTTTGAATTACAGAAATATATAGTCATCTTCAAAATATATTGTCCTTTAAAAGAAGTTTCTAAATTAATGACTGTTAACAATTTATTCATAAGAAGTCATTAATTAAAATTCTTTTGCTACTTTTTTTGAAAAAGATATTTTTCATAACTTCAAAATATGGCATATTTTAAACAAATTTGCATTTTACACCATGATTGAGATTGTATAGAAATAAGATGAGAAAAACTGAAATTCAAAAACTATTTAGTACATAATTAAGAATTTTATTATGAGAATCATTTTTTACTTCAAAACTGAGATATATATTGGATTGTATCATTATAGAGCCTAGATAGTAATATTAAACTTACCTAATTATTTAAGTCCTTTGAACATTCAGAACTACAGGTTAGCAAATGTTAAATCTTGATATTTTAAATAAATACAAAATCATTTAGAATCAAAACATTTTTATTTAAATAAAAACAATAAACAAAATAAAATATTGAAGAATTACATAACAGCTTCCATAACCAGATTTTCAAGGAGAAACTGTAAAAGAAAAAAATATGTAAATATATTATAAAAACTGCAAATATATATTCTCAGCATAATTTTTTTTAATATAATAGTCTTGTCCATCTTAAATATATGTATAATAAAACATTTAAAGAATTATAATTTTAGTTTTTTTAATATTTTCTATATTTCCAAAAAAAGATTCAATAACTTCGCCTTTAAATTTAAAAAATGGAAAAGTTTATTTTGATCACCTCAAAGTATAGATTACACAAAATAAATTTTAAAAAAATATTAAACTGCTTAACTGACATAAAATTCAATGAATATTCAAGGAATTGAGCCGAGAAAATGTGTAAGTTATTTGATTTAAGGTACATTTTTATGTTTTAGATCAGGGGCTCCCAACATTTTTGCTCATGTGTACCACTTGATATGAGAAATATTGGCGTACCACCTGACGGACCTAAATATTTTAATTAACATATAATAGCCACTCTTGTTGAATTAAATTCCTGAGAAAAACACATATTTAATGGTTAGATACTTGTTTATTGATAACATGCTTAGGGTTCAGTCAGGGGACTGGGTGATGTTGTAGGTCAGGGATTCCCAACCTTTTTGTCACCTGTATACCACTGGACTTTTACCAGACCTAAATATTTTAATAAACATATAATATTTACTCTTCTACAGGGTGGTTACAAAATCCTAGGAAAAAAGTTCCCTGATATTTCCATGATTTCCCTGATACTTTCACAAAAAATTCCCTGATTTTACAATTACTTAGAAAACATGCAATACACACAATTCAATGCAGTACAGAAAATTTAATCAAGGCATTGCGGAAATACTTTCCGGATTATGGCTCAGCCTACCTAACTTTTCTACATTTCCGAATTTCAGAGTTTAGAGGAATCATGTGACAAGAGAATCATGTTATAACATGATTCGTGAGAGAGATTTATCCTTCCCCCAAGATTAGTTCTTCAGGCAAATCGGATCAACCAGAATATGTTTTTTATCAAGTGTCCGTTAGTGATCACAAGAACCTAAACCTGCTGTTTAAGTAATCCAAAAGGGAAAAAAAATTCCCTGATATTTGGCAATATTTGAAAAATTCCATGAGAATTTCCTGATATTTCCAGAATTAAAAAGTTTCCTGAGAATTCATTGATTTCCAGGTTTTCCAAGTTCTGTTACCACCCTGTTCTAAATGTGCTCAAAGGTTGTTTAGTAAAATTCCTTAGAAAACTTGGTATTTAATGGTTAGATATTTGCTTATTTGTAACATGCTTATAATAAAGGAGAATTAACCCTTTCAGTCCCAAAAATTTACATTACAGAAACATCTGATATTCACAAAATAAGCTTATTTTAGATCCAAAATAAGAGTTCCATAAGAAAAAAAAATCACTGATTTTTTTATATGGTTTTTGAAATAATGCCAAAATTTTTTAACTGCTTAAAACAACAAAATAAAAATATATATATTACCCAAAAAAACTTTGAGTTATATATTTTAAGGTACCCGAACACATTATTAAAAACAATTTAGTAATTATTTTAACGAAATAGTTTAAATTAAGTTTTAAATATATGGAAACTGAAGTGAACTTTTCAAAAATTAAGTGAAACGCTTCTTAGCTATTTTCTAAATAAAAAAATAATAGTTCTGACTTCTATTGAGATTAATGTAAAATATTGTCTAATAGAACAAAGTGTGAAGAATCGAATGATGTGTGTTTGAATGTCATAACGGACATGAACATTTGGAAAAAAATACTGAAAGTGATGATTCCAAATGGCATCACTGGGACTGAATGATTTTAAAATGGTATCAATTTACAGTTTTTTCATTAACTACAAGTCTACAACCAAACAAATAAAAAGTTAGTGCAAACTCAGCAAAAAATTAATCATCATACAAAATATACTTTTATAGTCTTTAGTGCGAAAATTGTTGTTTGCCTATGATTAAAATATCAAAGAGTGAAGATAAGTTTCCCATTACTCCTAAGCTCTCTTCAACACTTATTCTGCTTTTATGTTTATTTACATTAGTTTAGACAAGTAACTCCTAACAAATGGCATAAAAATAAATAACTGTGTGTGGGGGAGTTCAAAGGGTACTCGGATTTAGATTCGATCAAGAATATAAATGAAGATTTCTCTTTAAAATAATTAATAATACTATGCTTGCACGCCGACTGCTAATGCGTATAGAAGCTGGTAATAGTATCATGTAGCCACATCACTCACATGTACCACCTGAAATTTCCCTGCATACCACCAGGAACCCCTGTTTTAGATTATGATAGATCGGAATTAAAGTTGATATTAAATTTATACTAACTTAAATTAGAAAAATTTAATGCAAATTTGATTTCATTGTTCACATCTCACAATGTTGTTTCTTTTACAAAAAAGTTCACTTTTTTATATAAATAAAAACATTGCATTAAAGCATTTTTTTAAATTTTCTATAAAAAACTGTCAACAAAAATGAAACACATTTTTACTTCTTTTTAACATGTTAAAAAGTCAATAAGTATCAAGTTTTAGAAAAAAAATCATTTAACACATTACAACTCTTAGAATTTCACATTTTTTTAAAATTTTGAATGGATTTAAATAAAAAATTTCAAAAAGAAGTTAATAAAAATACCTCATTTCTCAATGGGTATTACAGCAATTAACAATTTATATTTGACAAGATAGCTAAGTTACATCAATGTTAAATTAAAATATCTGTTCATTTAAAAATAAATTTTACGAAACCTTAGTTTTTCTTGCAAAAGACTTCACCCTCTATTGCATGATTTTTTTTTCATCTCCAAAAAATATGTATGAATCTTTAATACTCATACATTATGGGAAAAATACTGAAAAAAACTTAACTGCTTTAGAATTTAAATATTTTCAAATTTTATAATATAAAATGACTAGAAAACTACAAAATATATTTCAAAATAACCTTCTTTTATAACTTGACTTATGACTTTCTTTCTTTTATAACTTAATTTTCAAAACAATTTATTTGGATTTAGTACTAATATTATTTATATTTTGAATACTGCCAAAAATGTAATTTACAACAGTTAATAACCTCACTCTTTAATTTTGAGTACACTTTTACTACTGTCATCAAAGAGGATTATTAGTAACTAAAACTTCAAAATGGAATGTAATAGATGAAAAAAACACAAATCTGTCGAGAGGGAGCTCTACTTTAAGAGAATAAAGTTGATTATGATACTTGTTGCTAAATGGCAACAGTATGCATCAGAGTGTTAAGAATATATTCTATGTAACGAAAATAACAGATGAAGAGTTTTTCCCCAAAAATGAAATTAAATTTCTAACATTGGCAGTCCAAAAAAATTATGACATTTTAAGGTTTAAAGCTTTCTTAATTCAAATATTTTTTTACCTTTCCCACTTGAAACAGTTGACAAACTTAAGTAAATGGGCACTAAAAACAATCTCAAAAACTGACAGCAATGCAATATGAAAAGTATTTAACACAAACACGAGAACAAATTTAATAATCTTATTTTAATTTAAAATGGTTATTTATCTAATAAAATACATCAAATCAAGTACAATATTTCATTTTGTGACCATATATACGATTAACGATATCATTTTTTAAAGAAACTTTTAACCAATCTTAAATTTTTAACATCTTCATCAGTAGAAAATTTAAATAATATAATTGTCTGTAAATTATTTTATGAAAATGATTCATTTTGTATAAATAAAAATAGAACTTACATATTATCTGCGCTTGAAGGAAGCATGCTGCACAGGTCCTCTTCAGCCTACAGCGGGTACGTTGAGCCGTGTAAAAAAAGTAAATTTTAGAACAAAATAAAAACATGCATAAGTCAAAAAATTATTTATTGAGAAAAAAAATGTAGCATTTTTATAAACAGGAAAATGAATGTAACAAACAATTTTTACCGATTTTTTTTATTACATATTATAAATTGATTTTTTTTTAATAATTTCACAGGTTCACTATTTAAAAAAAAACTAATAAATAAAACACAATTTATTTACAACTTATCCCCTAAAGACAAATTAAAGAAATATGTTTGAAAAATATATGTGGAAAATTTCAACACTCTACGGACAGTAGATTTTGAGTTAGATCAATTTCAGGTTAAAAAAAAATTGAAACATGAAAACGTGCACGCGAGTTTTCTTGAAATATTAAATAACTTATACTTTTTTAAATTAATGTTTTATTTCTATCAAATAAATTGGTAATTGATTGGATAATATAAAGAAACAAAAATTAAAACTAAAACGGTACAATGTCACCCGGTAATTAATATTTTACACAAAATCTTGCAATGCCTCTAATAATTTGTCCAAGGACTGTAATGCTTCAAAACTTTATTAAATTCAGTTGCATTTTTAAACATCTTGAAATGTAAGCATGAAGAATTTAGGATCAATATATTCAATAAAATTCTTTCATTGTGAATTTTATTTACCCCGTTTCCAATATTTTCCCTTTTTTAAAACAAACATCATTTTACTCTTTCATAAACATGACGGTTCCATCTGACGATAAATAAGTGCAAGCTTAAGTTAGTAAGAAAACAGCAAGCTGATGATTTCAAATGAAATCATATTGGATGAAAAGGTTTAAACCATGTACTCATCTAACTGTTTTGAGCAGTGTACTAGCATAGGCGCCGACTCCATAGGGCCTGAGGGGGCCCGAGCCCCCTCAAAAATTTGTTTAGGGGGGCAGAGCCCCCCCAATAATTTCAGAAAATTGTTATATTATTCGTTGTAAAATCACAAAATTATAAGTTGGTGTATTTTTTTATTTCCATTGTTTGACGCTAATTACTGGGATATTATTAATATTACTTTGTCGAACCTTAGCGTTTTCGCCTTTCTTTTATTTTTGTCAGTCTACGGCGCTTACCTTACCTGCAATCTTTCTGTTGCTGTAATAACTTATCGTCAAACTCAGGGGACTAGTTTCGTGTGAATTGCTGGTGGCGATCTTAGCTCGTGCTTTTCGCTTCCACCATAGTTAGTTTCGCCTTTTAAAGGCGAAACTAATCTCGGAACACTAATAGTGTTCCGAGATTAGTGTTTAGTTTACTCTTATATGACTATTTTATTCGTTTACTTTAGTCTGTTGTGTCAGTCAGATGGTCGACATTTGCACCTTTTAAAGACACTCTAAACCTAATAGTTGTATTTAGAGCCTAGAGCAATATTAAAAATCTTTATGAAATAGAGAAATAAATACATACAGAACGTTGAATTTTCAGTTTCGAAACAATAATACTGGTTTAGTACTGTGTTACTATATTATTACTGTATTAGTTTTTTTCAAATAATTAAATACTTTTAGGGAGTAAGACTCAATTAAATCCCGTTATTTACATACTTTTTGACTGAAAGTATTAGACACTCAGTATTTTAGCATTAACTTTGATAAATTGTTTTTATTTGATGTACCCTGTGCCTTATTCAAAGTAATTAGCTATTTCACTTATTAATATGATATAAAATACAGTAGAACCCCGGAAACTCGGGACTTGAAGGGTGTCAAGCTTACAGGAGTGATGGATTGTACGTACAGGAATATTCTATAAGCATAATTATTACTGTAAATTATTTTCGCTTTTTACGAAGTTTGAGTGTTTGTTTTATTTCGTTTTTCAAAGCCAAAAAAAAAAAAAAAAAATGTGTCATGCTTGTCGAGTTTCCGGGAGTGTCGAGATTTCGGGGTTCTAATGAATGTTCAGCATATGACTCTAAAATGTTTAAAAATACTTTAAAAAACACTACTTTTCATCTAAAATTTAGAAAATTTTCCGGGACAAGACCCCCGGTATGGGCCCCCCCAATATTTTTTATAAGTCGGCGCCTCTGTGTACCAGTTTTACTAACTTAACTAAGAATTATGCACTTCTGAGATGCAGCAAAGATTAACCAATGCCTTAAAAAATACAGATTCTTAATATTACACATCAACATTATTCCCGAAATTTTGCTTAACTCTGATTTCAGCATCTGCAGGCTAACCAGACATACCGTATTTACCAATACAGTACTGTAGTTTTTTAAAAAAAAAAGTATATATATATAAGAATAATGAGACAAAAACTCACTTTAAATTATAAAGTGTATTTAACAATAAAATAGAAAAATATAACATGGTTCCCACTCTCATTTCAAAATAAAAAAATATTTTTTAAGGACTAAGGAGGAATTTTTTTCATCCCAAAAAATATATTTGTATCTTTAATACTCATACATTATGGGAAAAATACTGAAAAAATTTTAACGGCTTTTTAGAATTCAAATAATTTCAATTTTTAAAATTCTTTTCATATGGCAAAAACCAACTACAAAATTCCAATTTTGATAATGACTAGAAAACTACTAAATGTATTTTAAAATAACCCTCTTGAACTATAATTTTTCAAAATAATTTATTTGTATTTAGTACTAATATTATTATACTTAGAATACTGCTAAAGACGTAATTTCACAACAGTTAATAACTTCACTCTTTAGTTTTGAATTCACTTTTACTACTGTCATCTATGAGGGTGACAGTATTAGTAAGGCTTTAGGTTATTAGGACTGGTTATTAGTAACTAAAACTTCAAAATGGAATGTATGCTTAGGACTTAGTTGCAATCAAATAGTAATAATTAATAAAAGGTTAGTTAATAATTGCCACAAAAAAACTTAAAACCACTGATTAAAAAAAACCTATCTACTTAAGACTTATTTTATAATGAATAAAATTTTAGAAAAACATTATCTCTTTAACCATGTTCTGTGTTTGAAAAAAAAGAGAGCGTGTTTAAGATTAGCTTTTCAATGTATGCTTAACAGCTTTGCAATTCACAGCATTTGCATTTTTAAAAGCATTTTTTACAGAACCATCAAGTTCTTTCTTTATGTTTGGTACAAGAAATGATATATTTATACGAAAAAAAAAATAAGCTGCATATTTAAAAATGAAATAGTTTATGAATTCAATAGTAAATGTGTGGTGGACCATCTTGTAAAAAAATTACTAGGACCTGATCGACAGCACGTTTCAATGATTGGGCAAAAATGTAGCAGGTGAATTAGCATTGTTTTGTAAAATGATGAAGTGTGTGCCATGTAGTGAAAAGTTGACAATCTTTTAGGAAATGAAGTTTAGAAATACTGTTTGCAGTACTCAAGTTTTGAATAAATTCCTATCTAAACGACTTGTGTAAAAAAAACTAGTTTTCGAAAAAATGAAAGCAGAATGATGTATTTAAAATAGATTAAAAATATAACTTACATTTTATCAAAAGCAAACCATGTTGAATGTCCTTTTAGCAGCATACAGCAGCCATATCCTACTAAATGAAACAAACTTTAGAAAACAAGGAAAACAGTTAGGGGTACGAGTGTAATTCTGATCAACGCAGCAACAAAATTTTCTATTATGAAAATTTCTTTGTTGTGTCGCCCTATCAGTTACAGATTGGGTTATTACCTACATTAGATAACTTAAGAATGATTCGGTTTCTTGTGGAAACAAAATGTTGGTCGGTAGACATATTTTCAGGCTTGCGTGCTTGGTCGCAAAGACCCGCTTATAAACCATCGTCAAGTAGGATAACACAAAACACACACATACACAAATGACAGATGCTGCCATCCGTTGCCACCTCCACAATTTAGACTGGTCCCTGAAGGGGAAGGAAATTTTCTACAAGGACCTGTACCCATCGCAAACTGCGCAATGACCGCCCACAGGACTTTCGAACCCAACAGATTTAACAAGCACATACTCCGCATATACTCGACAAACAAACATCCATGCCTCAACGGGATTCAAACCCGGACCCAGCAGCTCCAAAGGCCAATGTCTTAACCACTAGGCCGGCGGATCGGCAACAAAATGTGAAAAAGAATCACAAAGTTATTAGTCTGACCTTGGAATTGGATTGGTTCAGTTGAACAATTACATTGATTACTGATTACTAACACTAGGGGCAGCTGTTCGAACGACATCTTAAATGGCGTCAGAAAAGTGTTCCATGGCGCAGTTAGTATAAACACTAGCCCTTTCAACAGTGACAGCAAGTGGTACGAATTAATACTTGTACCTGTTCGCTCCTACCTCACATGTTAAAATATGCTTTGAATCAGAGGCATGAAATAAATAAGAATTTGTTTCTAAAATTGTGACAGTTTCTACAGGAGCAGATCACTTAAGAATATTTAAGCAGAAAGCAGTAAAATTTAGGATTTTCGACTCACTATATATACATATAGGCAATATTTAAGTCCAGAAGAACACATGGACTGTATCAAATATATAAATACTTCTGTGGTATTTAACCATTAAAATCAGTCATCAACTGAAATTGTATTTGTTTTCTACTAGCTATAGCAACAGTTGTTTATATTTTTTTAAACCAAAACAAGGTTACTGAACTTTTTATAATTGACATGAACTGTTTAGTGCTCAACAGCTCTACCAAATCATAGTGTAAACAATACAGTAGAACTCATATTAACACAACAAAATAAAAAAAATTCCATCAAATCTCTATTGTATGACAATTCTTCCAAAAATGGCTACATTACCACCAACACTGTAAATTACGAGTGAGTTTAATTCCAATGATACGTACATTTTTGAAAGTAGTCTATAGGCCTAATACATGCGCATTTAGCTTGGCCTCGTCAAAACGCATACTTTGATGAAACTATAAACGATTCATTTAAACATAAAAACTAATTAGAAAAATAAAAAGATTATTAAAAATTAAAACAAAGTTAGAAAACAGAAAGAAAACTCACTTCAGGTTTCAAGAGACATGAATCGCCAAAACAAAATGGCTAGTCTTGAATGAATGCTCCCGCGCAAGCGATGGAAGGGAAGTGACGTCACCGGAAGTTCGTACTTTTTGTTGACGACCATCCGACGTGAAATATGGCGTCACTTTAGTCAGTTTGGTCATTTTGCGACCAACTACTTGACGTCTTTCACATCACGTCAATCGGCTGACAAGAAAATAACGTCGAAAATGGCGTCATAAAAAGACGTCAACTTAACTGACGAAAACTTGACGTCAATTTTTTCGTGATTTTTTACTTGGTGACGTCATTCATAAAAATATGACCTTATTTTCACGTCATATTTGACGTGACACGAGTACTTGGGTGTGTCCATCAGAGGTCACTTGGCCTTTGGGGGCCCTATATATAATTATTATATATAAAAGGGGCCAACATTTATTTTTCAAATCGGGCGCAGGGACCCACTTTTCCTCTGAGGCCTCTTATATACATTATATATAAAAAGGGCCTGATTTTTATTTTCAAATTGAGCCCAATATGTGGTCCAAATTGGGGCCATTGATCCACATTGCCTCTTAGCTATATATATTATATGAAAGGGGCCAACAAATTTTATTATACAAATAAATCTACTAATGGAAAGTCAAAGTTTTAATTGCAAACAATGCAAAAGATGCTTAGTTTGTGCCTTCAAACTTTTGCATGAACTCAATCTTTATGAACCGACGTACCCTTCATTGCACAGGGCGTACAAATATATGTTGACTTTTTCATGCACACAAGTTTCATGTGAACGCTATTTTTCAGTTTTGAAGCTCATAAAAAAATCGTTTGCTCTCAAATATGGGACAAGATTGCCTTGAGGACTTAATGCTTTTGTATGTTGAAAGAGATTTTAAGAACGACTATGAAATAGCTGTGGATTATCTAGGCTAGGTCTAAGATTATCTAGGCTTTTTATTGGATATTTGTAAAATAAACGTATATAGATGTTATAAGGATAATTAAAGATAACATAACTTCTACTTTAAATTTCATATTGAATTTCTTACTTTTAATCAAAACAGTTGATTAATTAATAAACATATACATCGATATCCTGTATTATGGTATGGTGGGCCAAAGTCATTACTGCGCCGAGTGGGCCAATCTTAGCCAGTCCGCCCCTGACACAGAGCTTGCCGGAAAATCAAAGGGCACTAGGCTTTACATCCGACCCAGAAGTAAATTAAAGATTTTTCTTTAAAATATCGTTAAAGTTTAAAATAATCAGTAATATGTTTGCGTTCTCACTGTTCATACTTACAGAAGCTATTAATAACATCATGCTGTTCAAATCACTCACATGAAACCACCAGTGATACGCGTGCCACCGGCTAGGACTAGGAATCCCTGGGCTAAACAAAGTACCCTCCCACTGGGCCTAAAGGCCTAAAACATCCACCAACTCAAAGTCCGGAATAATTTCTTTTGGATACCAGTTTTTCTACTATTCCAGTTTTTCTTTGGATACCAGTAGTTCTACTTCAAGTAAAACTAGCTTTTATAATTCAAATGACCGTAATTACCATTGATCAGAATACTTTAAAATTTCTTATTTCTTTCAGTTTCATATGGCCCTAAAAAGGGGAACTTCCTTTTGAATTTTTACGCCATTAAAACGACGGTAACACTGTGGTTTTCTACTTTCATTATATATTCAAAATTAATAGCAATAGTCCCATCCCAACCCAAATACTCTTGATAATGCACCGTTATTTAAAACACGTTCACATTTTTATGTATGAATTAAACACAGTAGCAAAAGGTCGACATCTAGCGGTGATCAGTAAAAGTTTTATTCGTGTCAATAGTTGTTATTATGATGACATAAAACTCTAATACAATCAAAATAATACAATAAGTCACCTTTAAAAATCCCTCAATGGCACGATTTGCACATTTCGGGACACTTTAAGGTTTTATTTGATCCGATGCGGTATGAAACTTCCAGTCTAGGAGCAATAAACCAGAGTACTCACCGGTTTCCAAAACTAAACTGAACTTAACGTAGAAAAATCAAAACAAGCCGGACTTCGAAACTTGAAATTGGAAAATTAAGAATTGTATTCTAGAATTAAAAAAGGATTGTTGTTTTCCAGAATGAAAATGTAATGTATATGATTCATAGTTTTTATCTTCCGGTATTCAGAGTTTTGCTATCGTGAAATGACGTTTTTGAGAAAGATAAATAACAGAGCTATGCTCGTAAAACGTAAGAATTTCAAGTTTGGAAATGATGACAAGGGTTTCATATCATTAAAGAATCGGAGTTTTGCAACTCGGTAAGTATTTTTGATTGACCTGTTTTGGATTGAATTCTCCTAATAAGATAGAAAATAAACTTTATTTAAAATCATATTTGGTCGCTAAATTAGCTCAAGCCGGTCCAAGTAACTTTAAAAACAAAACAAAAACATGTCGAACATAACACAAAAAATACTAATACAAAAACGGCAATGCTCAAGGTGGCATAAACAACGAACTGTATAACATATCGACTAAAGGTCAGGGTAACCTAATGGATTTAATTATGTTTTGTTTGAGCATTAAGTATGTGGGATCAGATTTACTGTACAGTAACCATTAGCACGTGTTTTTCGGATTTGGCGATAAATAATTTTTTGTTGCAACCTATCTGACTTTGATTGATGATTCGAATTCCTTGACTTCGCAAGATGAGGTATTCCGGCAACCCTATCTGACCGTTATTTGCTCATTACAGTTGGGTTTCTGTTCTGGAAAGTCGCCAGATTTGGCGTACGGACTTTTGGCGTGATTTCGGAAAGTTCGCCAATGGTTACCTTGCAGTAAATTTCTACCAAAATGTGGGATGAAATGTGTTATATGCTACATAAGTACTGTTGAGCATGTCCTTTACTACTGTTATCTATATCCAATAATTAAGTAGAAACAAGCCTTCGATATGAAGGGCGAATGAGCCTGATCGAACTTGGGTCTCCCAGCCAAAGTGCCATTGTTAATCCAATGAAAAAAATATTTTTCTAAGCCATATTTCTCGGACTGTATTGAATATTTTTATGTAGTTTTTTTAGTCATAAATGTAGATAAATTACAGGTCTCTATAACCCCACTTTTTGAAATTACTTTGAATATTTTGTGTCAAATTATTTATTGAAAATTTAAAAGAAATACTTGAACCAATTTTAAAAAAAGGGTTTCAGGACCTTTAACGTAAGTCAGATTAAATTGTCACGTAAAAAAATGTTTGAAAAATACTTAATATAGACGGAAAAATGTGGCTTAGAAAATATTTTTTCTCCATTGGATTAGCACTGAGGCACTTAGGTTTGGAGACCCAGGCTCTATCGGGCTCATTCCCCCTTAAGAATATATGTGTCTTGGGAACCCATTCGTTACAGAACTAGCCTTGCATGTAGAACTTCTACTAGATGAGAACTTCTACTTGCTAGTTATGCAACGGATACCATTTTGGCCGGATACCGAATATCAGGCCTAACTTTGGGCCGGATATCCGGCGTTTTTAAACTTCAAAAGTATAAAATGTCAAATTGCGTAAACACTTTTGCAATTGTAGCAGTTTTACTTTGGATGACATAGTATAACTAACCAATAAACATCGTAGTATAACTAACCAGTCACTAACTTCCCAATCTTAGCAAAACTAGTGAACAAGTACCTTTCTTCACCAGCTAGCAGCATAGTGAGCGACTGTTTTCAGAAGAGGGACTCATTTACGAAAAAAAGCGAACCGTATTCTACCAAAGAATGCAGAACTATTACTTTTTTACACCATAATTTACTTATCTTGAAACAAATCTAATATGCTTTGTTTGTTATTAACATAATATGTTGTGTTGTTGCTCATCTACTAGGTTTAGCAGAACTAAACCAGGTCCATGATGTTAGTCACTCGCAAAAAGTCCAGGATCATGACTGGATTTTCTAACATAATTCATTAACATAATGTGAAATATCAATCGAATATATTAAAATTTAGAAATAACCTGTTAACTAAGAAAAAATAGTCAGTTTACCAATTAAAACAAAAAAATTTATAGCGAAAATGTCAGATTTAACAGGCCGGATAGTACTGCCAGATAATTGTGTTATCTGGCTATTGCCAACTATCCGGCCGGATAGGCCGGAAGCAGTATGTCGGCCGGATATCCGTTGCATCCCTATGTAGAAGATCACAGATTTTGTTTTGCCATTATAACTACTAAATTATAAAAAGTCCGAAGTATCCCTGTGTCGAGGGAGTGTACAATAAATTGTGGCGGTCCGACCTCAACACAGCCTAAAATTACTGGGAGAAGCCGCAAAGCTATGAAAATTAAGCTGCTCTCGGATTCGTATAAAAGGCTTTTGGTTCAAGAAGACCTTCGCCTATCACCTCCTTATCGTTTCCGGTCTTACCGTCTTGAGTTATGAGACTATAATGGTCCTCTTGTGTACATTAAAAACTTATGTTTTTATTGCGGTACTGGGGTGCCCAGTTGGTTAACCCTCTAATGCATGAATTTTTATTCGTCCCGAAAATATATATGTATCTTTTATGCTCATACATTACGGGAAAAATACAAAAAAAAAAATTAAATGCATCGGAATTTAAATAAATTAAAAAATTTTTTTAATTGTTACCAAACGGTAACACCATGCATTAAGCACTGAATAGATGCTTAAAGTTGGAGGTACTAATATTTATTTTTATTCAAATTATTACCTTTTTTACTTAAGCTAATGAACTTTTTTTTTATATTTCTAATAAATTATACATAAAAATAAAGCTTATTGATAATTTTATTATTATATAAGTAGTTGCAGAGGCACAGACACATAGTTTTAGGTGTAAAATATTTAATGAAAACATGTATAACAAACAAAAAAGAGTATTATTATTTAGTACAATTAGATTTTGTTAAACAAGAAAAATTAGTTATAAAAATAATGAATGGTAGTTACTCTTGAAACAAAATTAATGTACAAATAGTAGGTAATAGCAGGTTTAGTATAAATAGTTGGTTAGAAACTTCACTTTTTAATTTTTAATACACTTTTACTACTGTCATTTATGAGGGTTATTATTAACTAAAACTTCAAAATTTAAAGTAATAGATGAAAATAACACAAATTTGTCGAGAGGGAGGTCTACTTTAATAGAATAAAGTGGGTTATGTAAGTTGTTACCAAACGGTAACAGTATGCATTAGAGGGTTAAGGGGTTTGCCTTCCATGCGGAAGGTCCCATGTTTAGGTCCGGGCATTGCTGTGATAACTGCCGACTTACCTATAAACGGACCGTGCAGCCTAAAAATGTCCAACAATAATACCCTGTGTAGACAGAGTGCTTGTTAAATATACTTCAAAGTCCTGTGTTAAATATGCCCAAAGTAGCCCCGTACGAAGTCACCCATTAACGGTTGCGTTGGGTACCTTCTCAACTTGAGTGTTGGTTTGTCACTTGACTGTGGTTCTAAATTACGATGCCTGTCACTGCTAGCCCTTGTGTAGCCTAGTGTAACGATAATGCAAACTTACCTAACTTATGTTTTTATTGCAGGGCAAATGTAGCAGAGGATCACAAGGCATACCAAGGAGTTGTGGGCTTAGAAGTCCATGCACAAATTAACACCAAATCAAAGTTGTTTTCCAGCTCAGCTGCAACTTTTGGTTTGCCCACAAACAGTAAAGTGTCTTATTTTGACGCTGCTTTACCTGGAACTTTGCCAGTAAGTGTATATATATAGTCCGCCTGTGACTTCTTAACACCTAGTGTAAAACTCATATTAAGTTTGCAGTACAAAAAATGTTCTCCAAGAAAAAGGGTAAATAGTTCTCATTTTCGAGTGCGAGAATCGAATAACAAAAGGTTATTTCACATTCAGTAAACCAATTTATTCGTTATTTCGAGACATATTTTTATTAGTTTTTGCTTCAGTTTAGAATAAAAAATTAATTATTTCGATTTTGACGAAACATTGTGCATGAATATCAGGGTGAACGTTTCACAAAAGAGCGACCAATCAGCGTAGGCAAAATTTCGGCGCCAGCAACGTTGTTTATGCTGTTTCCTCCGCCTCAATCATTTCAATGCTGCAAACTTAAGGTTTGTTTTACTGTAAAATATTTTGATTGTGTAAGAGTCCACTTTGAAAAGAGGTAGAGAATCTTAAGGAGGCCGGTTTGCCAATCCCATGGTGTTTGGAGAGCCTAGGGGATTGTTGGGTTAGTTTGGTTGGAAAGACGTGTCATACTAAAACTGCACATGGGTTATTCAGGGTTCGTACGCCTCCTAAAATTCATGAAAAACTCCTGAATTTCATTTGTATTTTTTAAGGGCCCTTATAACTCCTGAAATTTGTGTATCATCTCCTGATATTTTCTCCCCTCTCCTGAAAAAATTGATAGCATGAATAACATTTTTCCTTTCTCAGTCGGTTTTCTCTCGTACTATATCATGATGTCTACCGGTCGAAAAAATCATGAAATTAAAACAAGGGTCACAGCGGTCAAAATTTAAAAAATCGTCAAAAAGGTGATTTTCGCCCACAAGAAGGGGTTTGGCTTTTAAAACACCGAAGCCTCAAATTTTCCACAACATTTACACTCCCTTGTTTCCTTCATTCTTGGTTGAAGTCACTAGACCAATACAAATATAAACACACTTATTCAAATTTATTTCGCGATAAATCCTGAATTTGCATCACTGCACTCCTGAAAAACTCCTTAGAAACTCCTGAGTTTCACTATCATAGATAGAGTATGAACCCTGGCTATTGTCGAAAAGAGGATTATAGTTAATTGGTGATGGCCGTCATCAGTTTCACAGGCACTTTTTGCTATCTTGAGTTTATCGTCAATAGATTTGCATCTGTAGTATGCAATAATAGTGGACCTAATGCAAGTTTGAACTGCCTTTCTGTTGAGAAACTGTGTCTAAATCTTAAAGAAATATGCTCCTGCAAAAGCAATGAATCGCCAAATATAACAACAATGGCTCAAACCAAAATCTTCCTTACCCCCTTTTTGTTTTACGAGTGATCATTTGGTCTTGCCTAAATCACACATCGTAAATGCCAAGAAGTGGTAGGAGGATTAAAACAATATTATTTGACTTTTGTTTGCAATAATGTTTAGTAGTGAGGTGATTCATATTATTCTCTTTGCTCCAGATGTACAAATATCTGTACCTTTGTAAAATTCACTACTTCAGTTTGCAATTTTTCTTAATACTAAAATTTTTATTACAAACTAGAATGCAGTCATGAAAGTTTTCCGCCTTTCAGCTGAAATCCGCCTTAGCTGAACCTGAGATCAATGCAAAACTGTTGAGAAATTGTGACCCATATATAAAGGGGGGGGGGGGGGGGTCGATGTTTAAAGTGTTTATAAAGTTAAGTTCATTCAGTAATATTTAAATTTGCCATGCCGTGATTATTTATCTAGTAAGAGTAATTCATTAGTTGTCAGATTTTTTTATTAAATATGTTTTAATATGGAATCGATATGCAGATTTATAATAAACTAAATTACATTATTTAAGAATTTTTGTGTGCATTTTATAGAAACTAATATATAACTAAATTTTTAATTGGTTTGCACGCTGATAGTGAAAAAAAATGAATTTAATGTTCAAGCTCTCCAGAAATACTGAAACCAAAGCAGCTGATTTATTAATTGTTTTGAAAAATAGGATACCTCAAGGGTCAAGCAGGTTTTGGAAAAAAATTACCGTTTTATTAGTGGTTAATTTATCACACATTTTGGATTTAAAAAACTTTAAATTGTCTATTAATCGATAAAAACTGAAAGAATTTGTATTCATAGCTCACCAAAAATGTGTACCTCAAACCTAAAGTTCCGGAGTACCAAATTGACATGCCACCCAGTAAATGTTAAAAGCTAGGTTTTATTTTATTAAAAAAATCTTTTATAATACATACTTCTAAGTACATAATTGTTTGAAAAGTATGTTTTTTATCAAGAACATATTATGCATAGAATTTTTTTTCAAGAGTAAAAAGGTTATAGAAATATGTTAATTTCGTGATGTGTATAATTTTAAAATGTATTGTTGTAGAATGATTACACCAGCATGAATATACTTCGTGTTACGTTTTGTTGTTGTATTTATTTCGCTTCTGATTCAAAAAGAAGTAAGAAATCAGTATTTTAGCAATAACTTTATCAATAAGTGGAATGCTTTAAAAGATTATGCTTTTTATTCAAAGAGAGTAGAAGAACTGAAAAAAAATCACGATTGTTATTTTAAATTGGTAAATAATTAGTAGAATTTTTTTGCCTTGCTGGGCTTTTTTGGCCTGTTGTAGTCAACATTTTTAAAAAATTTGTTACCTTTCTTTAACTTTTTAAAATCCATTATATCTAAAGATTTTCCAGTTCCAAGTTTTTCCTTAGATATTTAAGTATTAGTAATATATTTTTATATTTCTTTAAAATAGTCACGCTTAATAGAATTTACCATAGAAAAGCATGGTTGGAATTTCAGCATATACGTAAAATTTATATTTTTTTCAGGTTCTGAATAAGCAATGTGTGGAAGCAGGTATTTTGACGGCATTAGCATGCAATTACACAGTCAACAAAATATCTACCTTTGATAGGAAGCATTACTTTTACCCTGATTTACCAGTAAGTGGGTTTTTGTTAAATTTTAATTATTTTTAGGTTTTGTATTGTCTTAACAGGATAACACCCATATTTAACTAGGCTCCGCTAAAGAGGGTTAAACCAAACTTTTGTGTGGTTTTGGCACTCAGCCATTCAGCTAATTAAAGACAAAATATTTTAGGCGAATTCTTATTTAAGTTTGTTTCAATTTTTATTGTAATATCTTGTTTTCTTATAAGTATTGTACTGATCTGGAATGTATCTATAGTATGAATACTCAATTTCGTTTTAGTAAAAATGTTTTGATTTGTATATAAAAATATGTATTTTTAGTGTTCGACTGTACGTCTTAAAGGGTTGAGCAGGCCTTGATTTAAGTATCTTATAAGATCTTTTCGTATAAAGAAGGATTAAAGGGTCTAAAATGTTTATTTATTTTTCAGTTGATGTTATTGTATGGTCTTAAAACAGGATTTTAACTTAATCAATTTATTTTCTGTGCTCTTATGCTTGTATTCAATTATAAATTTTTTATTTACCAATTATAAGTAACCCATTTGAAAACTCCCTAATTTTTATTTACATATTAAAAAAAATTATTTGACTGTTTGTTATTTTCTTATAGCCTTATATTTATGCAATTTTTTTAAATTTTAACTAGGATTACCAGACGTCCGTATTTAGGGGCTCTGTCTTGCTGTCTGTTTACCATACTGTTTACCGTATTTGTTTTTAAAAATCCCCAAATGTCCATAGTTTTGAAAATTTAATTAATTTTGAAAATCTTTAAGAAAGTTTGTATACATTTCAAAGTGTCATAGCTGTGCAGCAGAACTTTTAAGTGTTGTTAAATTCTTTTTGTCAATACCCGCTCACAATGCCAATGGCGAGCGTGTTTTTTCTACTATGTGTCCAATGAACAAAAGAAAGAAATAGACTACAGATTGATTCCGTTAGAATGTTCACTTCAGTCAAAGTTAACCTAACAATGACAGACCTGTATCAAGCTTTATGACTATATATCTAAAGACAAGGACTTATTAAGAAAAATTGGTTCTGAAGAAAAATAGACTAATAATAATGTTTAAATAATGTAATGTAATAACGTTTAATGACCTAATAATAAGGTTTTGTCTCAATTTTAAATGTGTCCTGCTTTTTTAAAAGTAAGTGTCCTGTTTTTAACTTTTTTGACCTGATAACCCTAATTTTAACTCCTCCCTTTTTTAAAATCAATGTGAAATTATAGAGCTCAATTAATAAAAACAGAAGCAAATCTATATTGTGTCAATCTAAAGTACATCAGGGGGAAGGTCGCATAAAAGTAAATTAAAGGCTGTTACTAATGTCAATAGATGACAAATCCCCCTTAAACAAAATTTTTTGATTAACAATTACAGTGAAACCTCTATGAGCGACCATCCTCCCGTTCTCTAATAAATCGGTCGTAAATGGAGGTTGGTCGTTCCTGGAGTGCAAAAAGTGAATTAGCTAAGAAAGATTAAATATCATTTTACAACGTATTATTAACCATTAAAAAATTACAAAAATCAATTTATCATTAGATTTATTAATTCGTAGTAAATATGTAAAAGGAAATACTAGACTAACTTTTTTTTTCACAAACTACTAATTTTAAGTAAGAAGACATTTCCGACTGTTTCATTTTTTTTTTTTTTTTGGAAAACCACCTCTATATCTAATTTATAAATAATTTATAAAAAAATTTACACATGTTAGAAAAGATTAAAGAATAAATTTTCATGAAATGTGATTAGAAACCGGTCGTTTGGGGAATGAGATCTGGTCTCTCCCAGAGTGGCTTTTAACATTGAACACTTAGGGACAAAAATCAGTGCCTTGAAAAATTGGTCGTAAGTAGAGCTGGTCGTTTAATGGAGTTGGTCAGTCATAGAGTTTTCACTGTACCACAGTAAGATTCATGCATTCAACAACTGACCATTACTTTACAGGCTGGATATCAGATAACCCAGCAGTTCAGGCCTTTGGCGAGTGGAGGACATATTCATTTTATTGTGCATGGAAGGGAGAATAGTGATGACAGACCCTATAAATGCAGCTCTCGGTTAAAGCAGTTACAGTTGGAGCAGGACAGTGGAAGGAGTTTTCATGTGTCTGAAAAGAAGAGCCTTGTGGACCTCAACCGAGCTGGTTGTTAATTTGATTGTTAATTTTTCTTTTCAAGTTTGTGGGGTAGGTGCTACACTGCTCAAAACAATTAGGGTAGCACTTTGTGTACTTTTGTTGACCTTTTCAGTTCCAACTTTTTATTCTAAAAATCTAAAATTTGTAAAGTAGATTCATTATACATTGAGAATGAAATCGTAAAAATCAGGGGAAATAATCTTTAATTTTTATACTAAAAATTAAGGGGGGAAAATTGGAATCGTAACTTTTGAATAAATCATTATAATTTTTTTGAAACTTTTTTTGTAAAGAAAAAGGAAAATCAATTTTTAAACATCTTAAAAACGAATGTAAGCATGAAGAATTTAGGCCTTGAATTGTTACCTTGTGTAAATTCGAATCTCGGGCGCAGCCTATAATGCAAATAGATTTTTTTTATCTTTTAATTGACAAAAAGGGGGAAAAATATGGATTTTATGATGAACCAACATTAATTGGGTGGTTTGTTTAGGATTATTAGGATTGCTTGGCGACATTCTGATGGCTTCATTTTTTTTCCGCACCTAACATCTTCATTTTTGTTTTTAGCTTTATGTTTGAAAGTTAAAGTTACATTCTTGACAGTTATAGTTACAAAGCTACCTGTTTTTCCAGGCATTGCTCTGATGGAACTTGTATTTGAGGCTGACCTCAAGAACGGAATGGAAGCCGCTGCTCTCATACGAGAGCTCATCCTCATACTTAAACGTGTTGGGACCTGCTCATGTGACATGGAAGGTAATGCATCGCTCGTTTACATATATCTTCTAATAAAATATGATTTTCATGTTTCACTTGGAATGTCGTTGCCCAAGAGTTATGGTGGTTTTGATCCTTGCGTTGTGTCTAGAGTGCATGCAGAGAACATGCTCGTTAAATCTGAGTTTCTGAAAGTTCAAAAGCAGTCTTCTAACTCCCATGGGTTTTTAAAGCCTTGTACTAATGGAAGCTGCACCCATCCTGCCTTATTAGCTATGCCTTGGAGGCACACATCAACAACAAACAACAAGGGCTGAGGAGCCCAGTCGGTTAAGCACTCGCTTAGCATGCGGAAGGTCCCAGGTTCGGGTCCAGGCATCGCCAAAAATAGCTGCCGACCTATAAACCGCCTGTGCAGCCAAAAATATCAGACGAATAATACTCCGTGTAAGGGAGTGCCCGTTAAATATCCTTCAAAGTCCTAACGCTGCGTACAATGTCGCCCTTAAAGGTTGCGTTGGGTGCCTATTCAGGTGTTGGCTCGTCACCTCACTGTAGTTCTAAAATACGACGCCCGTCGCCAATAGCCCTCGTGTAGGCTCTAGTGCGACGATAATTCAAACCTAACCTAACCTAATCAACAACAGACACTTAGGATGTCAGCCTGGTCAAGTGTGTTAAGATGAAATGCTACAGAGGTTACCTTTGCAGATTCTTTACTTGTTTAGTCAGTTAATGAAAGGATTCTGCTGGAAAAAAGTTTTGCCAATGCTGTGTATATAGTGCAGTTAAATTTTTTATCCAACGTCTTCTACATTATAGTTTGATTGCTATAAGGTTATATCAGCCTGTGTGCATGATACTGGGGATGTCAACCATTTTAATTAGGATTCAAATTTGAAAAGCCTTTAGTTAGTTGTGATATTATTCAAATTGCAATGCCTCATAAATGACTTATGATATGAGTGCCGGAAAGGCGAACCAATTTTAAAACAATCCTATTTGGGAAACAAATCATGAAATTAATTGCCTTTAAAAAACCTTTACATTTATTAAAGGTTTTGGTCAATATTTTTATTTTGATGGTATGCAAGTAATGGCTTTTATTTTTTTCTTCTGTATTATCACATGATTAAGATATATTGCATTTAATGACTTTAATCATATCATGCTGTTTTTGAAGCAATCTTAAAGAAGTTTTTAAGTATTGTATGTAGTATTGTATAATGAGATAATTTAATGTACATTTTTCTAATACCTTTTAAATCATATAATTGAATCATGACACGTTCTTCTTTATACAGAGGGGACATTGCGTGTGGATGCTAATATATCTGTTAATAAACCAGGAGATCCTTTTGGCACAAGAACAGAAGTTAAAAATATCAACAGTCTACGCTACATTGCAAGAGCTATTGGTCAGTAATTAATCGTCTTTGAATTGTTGAAAAACATTGTTTTTTTTTTACCAAAATGCAAAAAGCTTAAAGAAACACAAGGCACATAAATGGCTGGACCACCTGTTATCCAAAATAATCCCCTGCAACTTTAACAAATTCTCAAATTTTTAGAGCCTAGCTGTTTGTTATTCTAAAATGAAAAAATATTCAAAAAAATATTCAAATTATTAAAAAAATATTCAAATTTTTTATCTAGTTTTACTTGTTTAAAATAGCGTAGATGTTTTTCATAAATTAGCTCAATTGCACTTCTACTAAAATCAAGTTTCTTTTATCCATCACACAAGGAGGATAAGCAACAAGTTTTTTTTATAGTTAGTATTCATTATCACTTCAGTATTAAATGTGTTCACTTAATTTTATTTATGCCAATTATATGAGTTTAATAGATCTCAACAATCTAATTGAAAGTACCCAGTGAAACGACTAAAATTATCTACCTTCCTTTTACTTTAATACTCACTGATATTCTTATAGCATGCATAGACTGACGAAAAAATAAGATA
Organism: Hylyphantes graminicola; assembly: GCA_023701765.1. Lineage (NCBI taxonomy): Eukaryota > Metazoa > Arthropoda > Arachnida > Araneae > Linyphiidae > Hylyphantes > Hylyphantes graminicola. The sequence continues at coordinate 14,560,412 of CM043112.1, forward strand.
GGTCTCTGAAGTCATAGCTGCCAAATGACAAATTATGACTTTGAAATTTGGACAGTTAGAAATTAAATTGATAAACAGATATAAGAATAGACAGGAAGGCAAGCATACAGGTGGCCAAAAATTGTAAAATATAGTTCTTAAATATTGTATTTTAAAAATAAATCAGACTGTTCGAATGGAAGTTGAAAAAGGTTAAATAACTTAAGGCATTATAACATTGTCAATGTCCCTGCTTCTTTGCATATATGTTGGACAGTTAAAAGTTTTGTTTCAAATACTTAGTAAGTGCATTAAAAGACATCTGCTACTTTTCTTGTTTTTGAAACAGTGAGTATTTATAAACATAATTTGTCATCTTCTGTCACATTTTGCTATTATAAAATTGAAAGTATTTAATTAGTTTTAATTTTGCACGAAAAAATAAAATTCTCAGCTCTTATGTTGAGAACACATTTCCCATAACATTGACTGGAGGATATTAAACAAATATATTCTATTTCTCCCAACAATTTTAAAATTACAAATTCTTACTTTTATAGTTATGTATTTGTAATGCATTATAAAGTAATTCTAAGCTGATGAATCAAAGATGTAATTATTTTTTTTGGTATACTATTTACTGTAATTGAATCGGTGAGTGCAGAAACCACTTCAGTCAAAAAAATTCAAAAACTCGTTTTCAATGAAAATTAGCGTAGAAAGGCAAGATGCTTGTAGGGTGCAAAAACTAAGCTAATCTGTTGAGTAGTTCCGTAAATACAGGATGTTTGTTTCGAGTGTTGAGTGCAGAAATAATGGAGGAGTTATAACGTTTTTTCTCCCTCCTGAAAAATTTTAAATTTGTGACTGACGTTGTTTCTGCACTCACCGATTCAATTATATTGTTTTTAAATTATTCAATTGTTTTATTTGTGCTTTAGATTTCGAAATCAGTCGGCAGATTGAAATACTGGAAAGTGGAGGAAAAGTAATCAATGAAACAAGAGCTTACGATTATAGTGCTAAGTAATTTTAACCCTCTTATTCAATTCTGTGTCGGAAATTAAATATTCTATTTTGAATTAATCAAAGTTGTTTAATAAAATGAGGTAAAATCATATAAGCAATATATTTTTAAGCAAACTTATTAAATTTTAATACAAATATAGCATTTATTGCCCTTAAATGCATTAGGTGATAGTTTTATGTTCCTAAACAGCTGTAGAAATTTTAAACAGGTGTAGTGTAGCTCATATAAAGAAAATGGATTTTCTAAAATTCATTAAATTATTGTGTTTAAGGTGTTTTCCATTTTATTTCAGATCAGCCAATTTAAGTAAATTTTATAATAGATTGAAAAATGCTCTTTTATCTTAACTCTTAGCTGTTTAATTTTTTTTATTATAATATTTTGATAAGTAAAATTTACAATTTTACTTATATTTGTCAATCATGACATTTGTCAACCAATGAAAGTATACAAATGGATATATAAATATACAAATACAATATAAAATATACAATAAATACCGATATACAAATGGACTGACCAGCAACTAAACAATTATTGGCTACACATTTTTTCACTGTTTTGAAGTGTGCTTACTTTTTGTGAGCTACAGTTATTTCAAAAGCATATTTCTTAAAAAAATTTCAGGGAGGTATATTTGCTTCAGTCATTTTTTTTTTGAGGGTGTGAAGTATATCTGTCTGTGTTTTTTAAATGTAATTCTTAGAGAATTACACAAAATTCCCTTTACCTTGACAAAATTTGCCTTGACCAAAATTTACCTTGACAAAATTAAATTATAAACTATAGTGATTCTAAGACTAAAATATCTAAATTAAATATGTATTCAATATTACCTAGTTATAGCATCATTCAAGTCGTGATGTATATGACATTAAAATCAAGCAACACTATTAACAGGGTTGAATATTAAGCATGTAAAATACATTGCATATTATGTACTCACATTATTAAAGTTACTAAAAAAATGTCTATTGAATAAATTATTATCCTATGTGCTATTAGTAGTAATTTAATTTATCTTTCTGTGGTCAGCAATTTTTCTCAATGGGAAATAAATTTTAAATTTGGGGACTTATTGCATCATTTGGCCAATAAAAGTTCTCAGGCAGAAGGCATTTAGGATATCATATAAACATATATTTTGGCATTGTAACTGAAGAGTTAAGAAAAAAATATTGTCATAAGCAAGATATTATAACATTAAAGTCTATGGGCAGCTCAGAGACCGAATATTTATTTGATATTTATTTATTTAAAATGCCCACAATAGAAATAATCCAATTAAAGTGTGACATTAGCAAAAGAAAACAAGAACAACACATAATCCTTAGAAAAAGCAAACTTTCAAAATATAAACATACATGTACAAAAAGTTGCTTTTTAAAAATTTCAATATATTTAAATTTAAAAATATTAAAATACATTAGAAAAGATATCACGATCTTCAGAGAAACCATTCAAAATTCTATAAAATATAAAGAGGCTGAAGTTATTGAGATAATTATATTTGGTAAAAACATTCTTAAAAAGATATTTATGTCTTAGAGATTTATTTGGAACTGCAATCTCAATGTTATTGTGGATTTCAGTGACATTATTATTACTACCAGCGGGTGACCGAGCTCTGCTCGGAGAAAATAGGTATCGAAGCTAACTCGAAGATTTAAATTTTCAATTGTGATTTATCAAAACAATCATACCATAAGAAAATTTGTGAAACCATTGGTGAAAAGATAACCGGTTAAAGTTAATGTGACCAGATTTTCAAAATCAAAAAGTGGGACACTCCATCACCCCCCTTCGGTGTATTTTTCAATGCACATAATAGTCCTTTCACACAATTACACACTTGGTATTAGAAAGATAAGGAAGGCGCGTTCAACAGCAGCAGTGGCTCCAGGCAAACAGAAACCATACTAAACCAATTTGTTGATGAATTTAGCTTCATTTAACAATTTCTAAAGACGTCATAGCGTTTTACAACGATTATTCATAAAAAAAGTCTATTTTATTTACAATTTCCTCGTTTTTCGGGACTTTTACAAAAAAGAGGGACTGTCCAGCCAAAAGCGGGACGTCTGGTCACATTAGTTAAAGTGCACCATTGTAAACAAAGTTAGAGTTTGGAAAGGGAACTATTCTATACAAAGGTAAAGTTTTAAAAGTCATAGGAAATTAAATGTAACTGATAATTGGCGTTTCGTTGAAAAGCAACAAAAATGTCGAAATGTGGTAAACATTCCATTTCATACTTCATTCAACTTAGTATATATAGTTAGAGTTTGGAAAGGGAACTATTCTATACAAAGGTAAAGTTTTAAAAGTCATAGGAAATGAAATCATGAAATTTAATGGATAATTGGCGTTTCGCTGAAAAGCAACGAAAATGTCGAAATGTGGTAAACATTCCATTTCATACTTCATTCAACTCGATAGGTATAGCAACCATACGTTAAATTTTCAAGATCGCCAAAAATCGCCAATGGACAGAATAGAACTAAAATCGTCTGCTGACTGGAACTAAAAAAATATTCATGTTACCATTTCTGTAAAACTCAATAAAGTTTAAAGCAAGGTTGAATTTATTTAAATTTGACAAATTAAAATCTTAACTAAACATTTATAGCTTAAGCAGAGGCTTATAGCTTTAGCAGATGGCATCACGAAAGTAGCCATAATGGCGAACTAATGAAGTTTGAAAATATCCAATCTGTAACTCCGAACTGCTTGACCGTAGCGCTTCAAAACCTGTGCCAATCGATTCGTCGTGGCCAAAAACCCCAGACCCCCAAGTTTACCGGAGTTTATTAATTCTGGGGCGATTTTCGATTTGGGTCCAATTCCTCGTATTATAGTATAAGATTACTGTCAATACTCGATAACTCAAAGTCCCAGGGTACACCCAAAAATATTCAAGTTATTGAAGTTACCTTCCATTCCTCTCTACTGTCACTTAAAATGTTTTGACCTGGTTTAAATGGTTGGATGTGTGCCGTAATACTATTGTTATGCACATTTAAATTTTTAAATAGCCCATGTAAACAAAGAGAAGAATGGTTTCAAAAGCTGTATTAAAATTTACATTGACAAAATTTGACCTCATTATACATATCGATTAGTATACATACCATGTAAATCTCATTTGGAAAAAAAAAGTTATTTCTTGTTTGTATTTCTTAAGGTTGTCGGCATTAACAGACATTATGGATATGAAATGCTGATTAATTTGAACTGAAATTTAATTTTTAACTGAAATGTGTTTTTGCTGATGAAATCTATCACAAAAACTTCGACTTAGAAGATGTTAACTTCGAGTTATCAAGATAGTTTTTAACGAAAAAGTATAGAAATTATTTGGGACCTGATTAAAAGTTCAACTGACTTAGCGGATTATTTTACTTATAGAAAGTCGAGTTATCGAGGTTTGACTGTATTATGAATTGTTTATGACTTATGATCTTGCCCAGTGTTTTTTTCATATCAGGATTTCATACTCAATTTTTATTATAGCGTTGTAAACGAGGTCGTTGTTATCAAGTTTGACTTTGTATATCTTAACATTATTTTGTTTCAGGTGCACAAAATTCATGCGAGACAAAGAGATGCTGCAAGATTACAGGTTCATGCCGGAGCCAAATCTGCCGCCCATTGAAATTTTTGAGGATTCTGATCAGAACAACAATTGCACAAGCTCTCTTCTTAGTTTGGATTCTATCAAGAAACAACTGCCGATAATGCCTGAAACTGAGAGAAATCATTTGGTTCAAGCTTACCAAGTACCAGTAGATATTGCGGATAAGTTAGTGGTAGTGTTTTAATTCCTTTTTAATGAGTCACGCCTAGTTGTTAACGATAGTTAATGCAACATTAGTTAATGTCTAAGACTATATTTGAATATTCATGGTAATTCAAATTAGTTACTTTTTTAGTTTGAATTTTATGTGTGTTATTTGATATTTTTTGCTAAGGCATTATGTAAACGTGTACTAATGTTGATAAAAATTTTTTAAATTAATAACATTTAATGATTTTATGATGTGCCACCGGTACTGGATGCTGGTTGAGAAGGTGCATGAATGCATTGGATTAAAAAAATCTTGAATGAGTACACGTTTGGTAAAAGAATTTTAATTGATGAAATGGATAATTAATAGATTTTTATAAATTGTAATGAATAATTAGTAGATTTTAATTATTTGTATTGGATAATTAGTAGGTTTTAACTGACTATGATTGTTAACAAGTGGATTTTAATTGGTAATTAGGAAATTTTGATTGATTTTAACGAATATTTAATTATTTTTACTAATTAAATCTGTTAAAAATGGTTGTAGAGGGTTAAAGTCTATCCCACCCCACCAATTTGTGGATCCGCCACTGTGTACGAACATGTGAGCTGTAAAAGCCAATCAAATTTCAAGATATATAAGACAAGTCGGAATTTTTTTTTTACTTTTAATTTAGGTCTTGAAATAACTCTGAATTTTCCTGAAAGTTTTCATCGGGAGCTTTCTATCACCTATCTAGCTTTCAATGGGAAAATAAATAATAAATATGACCCTTAAACTTAAAACCATTTTACTTTCAATTTCCTGATACAAAATTTAAGGTTATGAAAAGTATCGAGATGGGGTTAGAAATTCTAAAATTGAGATTTTGTGCATGTTTTGCCGATTCCAAAAAAGTAACTGTCTATCTGATACCACCTTCTCTATCGTTTGAACTAAAAGAGTTACAATTACTGGAGATACTTCAAATTCAAGTTCCTTGTACCTATCAGACGTGATGATAAGGTTTTAGAGAAAATCTTGCATAGGCATAGGGTGGCTGCCATAGAAATTTTTTGGTTTTCAAAGGATTTGTGAAGAAAAAGCTTCAGACTTCAAATTTGGGACACAAGTTTCCTGTCTGTTGTATGTTGTATGCATGCGAACGTTATCGATAAAATTACCAACATGCATAAATGTACTGCCCAAAAATTCTTTTAATTGTAAAGGTATTGCTGAAAAAAAAAACCTACAGAGTTCAAATTTGGTAGACGAGTTCTCTGTTCCTGTTGGACATTACAATAAGGTTTTGTTAGGTTGAAAGTTATAATAAGGTAAAAATGTTATTGCTGAAAGGGTTGCTACCATAGAATTTTTTTTGGTTTTGAAGGGTATTGGAATGACTTTATACAATTTTGGGTGCATAATTACCTTTAAACCTGTATTGATGTCTTGAGTGGTAATTGAAAGTAGTGTAATATTACCCTCTCCTAGTTTTTCCTTGCATTCTCTAGTTTTCATTTATAAGAAAATGCGGACAAACCCTGTTTATGTAGTTATACAGGGTGGTAACAGAACCTGGAAATCAGGGAATTCTCAGGGAACTTTTTAATTTTGGAAATATCAGGGAATTATCATGGAATTTTTCAAATTTTGTTAAATATCAGGGAATTTTTTCCAATTTGGATTACTTTAGCAGGTTTAGGTTCTTGGGATCCCTACTAACGGACACTTGATAAAAAAAAATATGGTTGATCCGATTAGCCTGAAGAACCAATCTTCTTGGGCCACGGATCAATCTCTCGCAATCATGTTATAACAAGATTCTCTGATCACATGATTCCTCTTAACTCAAATTTTCGGAAATATAGAAAAGTTTGGTAGGCTGCTAACCCATAATCCGGAAAATCTTAATTCCCTCGATGTCTGGATTAAATTTTCTGTATCTCATTGAATTGTGTGTATCGCATGTTTTCGAGGTAGTTTTTAAATCAGGGAATTGTTTGGGAAAGTATCAGGGAAATCATGGAAATATCAGGGAACTTTTTTTCTAGGATTTTGTAACCACCCTGTTATATTAATTTCTTTTTGCAGCACTCTAGTGGTCTAAGTGAAGTGTTTGAAGCCATTGCCCAGACAGTGAACGATTTTCCTGTTATTAGTAACTATCTTCTCACTGCAGTGCAATCACAGCTGAATGCTAGATGTTTGACTTTCGAGCAATGGTAAAAAAATAGTTTTAAGCTTTCATTGGAATTTTGTCATTTAAATTACTGTTATAAAATTTTCTCTCTTTATATAGTCCATCTATTTAATATGCGAGCCTTGAAAAGACTTTCTTCCCCCATCCTTTCGCTTGGTTTTCTAGGAAACAGGGAGCATTGTTTTTCTAAACCAAACACGTTTGAGTTCTGTTGAGAGCTTAACAATCCAAGCAGTTCAAACCCAAGTAACATGGGGAAAAACATGCTCTTTTCTTTTCAAAGAAAACCACATGTGGGGATGGGGAGGAAAACGCTTTCGAGGCTCACATTCTTGATAGACAAGGTATAAGCGTGGCCTATTATTTTTTCTTCTTAGCTTAGTGGCAATTTTAAAGGATGTCACCAAAAGATTTGTTTATTTTAAAATACAATTGTGTGACATTGTAAAATTGTTTAATCATGCTATTCTAAGTGAGCACTATAAAAACCTGTTTATTTTTTTGTTTATTTTCTTATACCAAAAATGAACTTATTTTCAAAATAAATCTTATTTATTAAAGATATTTTTAATTTTGTTAGAAACCTTATACATTTTATGATATTTTACCTGTCAAAACTTCTGAAAAAGTCACCTAAAACAGCCTAAGTTATAAGATACTTTAAAAAGAAAATGTATGTAAGCCTTGTTGAATATTATATTCTTTGTTTAGTGAAGTCACTGTTTTTCACCTTGCCGAACTAGTTAAACTTCTTGCAACTAAGAAAGTATCTGAAATTACTGCTGATAAGATACTGGAACTGTTTTTCAATGGTGATAAAAGAACAGCCAGTCAGGTCAGTAAACATTACTTATTTTTTTGTACAGTCAAACTCTGTTGCAACCTTTGTGTTTATAACAACACGTATATAATTTTATCCATATTAGGTTCCTTAAATTTCCTTTCGACCTTAATACTCTAATATCATGCTTACAACATTTTTTAAGGTTATATTTCGCTATAAAAATACAGTTATGCGATATCTAAAATAACTGAGAAATATTTAAAAAAAAAATCGTTTTCAATATAAGTTTTATTTTTTTCCCCAAATGATGTAAAAAGTCTCAAAATTTGAAGTATACTTCCTGCCTATAAAAACTATTCATTGGAGATGGAAAATTATTGTACAACTAATAGCACATTGGGTTACATTTTATTCTAAAAGATGGAATAGGGTGCTTGACTGTATCGCTAAAATACCTTCCAATATTATTTAAATTATACAGTATCGGCCAAAAGTGTGGACACTTTTTGAAAGTTTCATGTGTTTCAACTGCTACCTGTGTTCGTACATCTATTGGATTTTGTTTAAATACAAACATTTAAACATTAAATTGAAGGTAATTTAATGTAGAATTTCATTAAAAAACAGAATTAAAGTATCTGTATTACAAATAAAGTTATGCTCATTTTAGTTGAACAAACAAGCACAATCAATGGATTCTCTTATGCTGAAATTGCAATACAAGTTGGTGGTTCAATGACTTGCTAAACTAAGACAGATCATACTATTAGTTGCATAACTTATTCATTATACAGGTATTGTAATACTGTATTTATTTTTAATTCTTCATGAAATTACTTTGATGATGATGATGTTGTGTCCATGGATATAGATTATATGGGACCCAAGGTCTCATAGACAGCTTCAGCGATCTGCACACAGTAGTCCTCATAAAGATTAAATTACTTTTAATTTGATATACAATTTTTTTATTTGATATACAATTAATATATTCTGTAATCACACAAAGTTGAAAAATATGAAACTCTTAAAAAGTGTCCACACTTTTGGCCACCACTGTAGTTTAAACTCAAAAATAACAAATGCAAAAAAAAAATGTGCGAAATAAATCTTCGACTTTTTTGCTATTTAAAAAATTCCAGGCTGCTAAAGCAACTATTTGCTTCCTAAATCTTACGAGCAACCCTGGAATTAAGTTAACTTGACTATAGAGAACGTTATGCTTGATATCAATACAATGAACCTTGTGCACTTTTTTAAAATTCACTATGTCTGCCAAAGTATTGCTTTAGAATGTAAATTTTTTTCTCTCCAATTGTCAAAACAGCAATAAACAACAAAACAAATTAGAATGGGAAAAAATAGCATTTGTTTAATGAAATTAATGAATAAATGTTTCTGTTATTCTCCTGTTTAATGGCAACCATTTGTGAAATTCTTATTACCAATCAATAACTTTTTTTAATAGATAGTTGAGTCTAACAACTGGCATATCATTTCGGATGAAAAAGAAGTGGAAGCTCTGTGTACAGAAGTATTGGTTGCCAACCCCAAAGTGGTAATATATAATTTTACTTTCATTGTTCTTTATTTTTTTTCTTGCACCTGTAAGTTGCAGTATAAACTCCTTTATCGATCTGGCTTGCAGTGTGAAATAAAGTTGTATTTATCTTTAACGTTTTTTTTTCAATCTTTAATGCCTTTAGAATCTTCCTTAAGTCCTCAGAAACCCAACTGTCCTGAAATCAAAAATTTCTAAAATAAAGTAATTTTCCATTGTTCACAAAAAAAAAACCTCATGAAGGAATTTTCTCGCAATCCTAAATGTTTTTTTTAAAAAATGCCAGAATCATCTAAAGTCCCGAGACTACAAGTGATCTATCGAAACAATAAAACAAAAAAAAATAACTTTACCCAGAACTCCACTCAGTTATTCAAAAAAATAATAATAATGGAATTTCAAATAGTTTTATTTGGCCCTTTAATCGATTATCCGACCTACCTCCGGTCCCAAATAGTTTTTAAAATCAAGGTTCTATGTAAATGAATGCACTGGTCTGTACAGCATTAACCACTACTTTTCTTTCCAAATTGGGAGGAAAAGTAGTTTTGAAAGTTTTCGTCTCTCTTCCTCTGAACCGTAGCGTGGAGCAGTTCTTCCCTATGAATGCAACTTTTACCAATTGTGGCCAACGAAAATAATGCTTTGAATATTTTTTATTTTCTATACTGATGTGACTTTATTTAAAACAAAAATACTTAATTTTAAATGTGATATTTATCATTTCCTGCAATTGCTGCGTGCAATTTCTAGTGCTTTCTTACTTCATAGTTTCTTGCTTGGAAGTGCTGCTTTCAAATCATAATTGAAATGCTTAGTGGAAGAACGTACTAAGTGACATTTTTTGATAAAATTTAGATTTTTGTATATTGAAGAACACGTTACCAGCTTCTTCAATGACAACAAGTTTCTTCTTTTTTCTAAACATTAAGTTTAGTTTATTTTTTGGAGTTACAAGCACTGTTTTTAGCAGAACTGAGTACAAACTAAAATCTTTAAAAAGTTCATTTTCACTTCTTAGTCACTTAGCACGTTCTTCCACTAAGCTCTTTAATTGATTATACAAGATATAATTTTAAAAATTCTGGTTTTGAATCTGTTGCATTTTTTTCAGGTGAAAAATTATGTCAAAAAAGGCAAGAAATACGACTTAAATTTGTTACTGCAAGGTGTACTATTGAAATCGGACAATAGAGTATCCGTCAAGGATACGGCAGAAGTGCTGAAAAAACTGATAGCGAGACAAAGGACTACTTCTTGATATCCAATAAGCATTGATTGTTAGTTTATTAAATTCATCAAAAATAGTGCATGTCTAATGTGACCGGAAACTGTTTTTTGGGGTATTGTACTGCAGACAGAACGCATTGCCAAAACCTTCCGATTTTCAGTTCCGGAAAAAAGAGTAATATAAATAAAATAAAAAATTTAACTTAACTGTGAATGCGCCCTCTAGAAGGGAGGAGCGTAGGCTTAATAGCCTGTTACGCCACTCACCAAGAGTGACACAGACACAAGAGACACACATAGAAAGGACGACACAAACACATGGACAAATGACATTTATAACAAACAACATTTTATTTTTAACAACATTTATTGACGAACACAAACATTCATGCCTTACCAGGATTCGAACCCAGAAGCTTCAAAGGCTAGCTCCCTAACCATTGTGCTGCCGGGTCGGCAAATAAATTGCTAAAGCCTCCCGATTTTCAGTCCCGGAAAAAAGGAGTATGTAGTATAAATAAAATATAAATTTTAGTACTGTTTTGAATATACTTTCTGTTCACGTCCCTAAAATTATTATTGGTTCTTCAACCCTCTGAGGGATACAGAATTTTAGACATGTCACCTGACTGCCAGGTTATAACCATCAACACACATAATTATTTTTAAATTATCAATTCAATAATTTTGATACATTTTAATATTTAAAGAATGGTTTTGCCTTTTTAAACCATATAATACAGAAGTATAATTAAAAAAAAAAAAATTAAGACCAATTAAATATCCAGTTAAAATTTGTAATTTAAATCTCATGCTGGGGAAAACAAGTTAACACATTAACCCTTTGGCTAAGAAGTATTTTTGTTTCTGCGTAATATTTGATAGGAATATCATTATCGAATCCTTAGTCGGCCGGCCGTTGCTTGCCGTTTCAGTACTGAAAGGGTTAACACAATAAACACTTAAGCCAATTTGCTCATCCTTCAAAGGGTTAAATTGGAATAATCAGGGTAATGCTACCTATTTAGCAGTTATTTCCACAGTTATTACTTATTTGTCATCATTTAGGCCATTTGCTGAAAATTTTAAATGGAGGTATTATGTATGAAAAAAATTCGGAGCAGCGTAATAGGACGTCTGGGGTTTTGGGTTTTAAAAATCTGATCGCAATATTAATATCTTTTGCTGGCATATTTTGTTATAGAAATTATGTGTGTTTGTTTCTTAATTTGTTACTAATACACGTTGTAACCAAGCATCAAAATGTTTTACCCCTTCTTTGATTTTTGTATTCTTTGTTTAAAGCTCTAGATTAGCGGTCGCCAGTCGCCAACTGGCAACTATTCCATCGAAAGGGGCTACCTAAAACTTGAACCCCAGTCGCCAAAAGTGGCGATCATAATTTTTCATTTTTGTTCAACAAATAATTAATATTGAAGCTGCATTTCTAAAATAATAATAAAAAAAGCTTTGATTTGATTCTGCCGAGAAGAAAGATTCTATGACAGCAATTGTTGCTCATCGGTGAAATTTTCCCCTCATCATTGACCAGTGTTTTGTGTAACGTTTACTGAGTCGGCCTCCGTGTGACGTAAATAGAGCTGGGCGATGAAAATCTAAATGCAAATTTGATTTTTAAATCTCGGCTATTTACAGGTGATTACCACTGATTAAGATCTCAGCTATTCATTTAAACAATTCTGATATGAGAAAATTTCATGAACAATCGTGGGCAACGTCAAGAATTCTCCGAAAAGTTGAACTGTGTGTACATAAAATAATTTTCTCCTTTCAATGATGGCCAATCACATTAACTTACATATTTGGTATGATCCTTTTTTTTACTGTCATCTTTCCACATCAAAAATGTATTTGAAAAAAAAATTGTTTTGTGAAAAATCGCACATTCTTTCTGTCGTTTATATACTTAAATTTGAAACTGGCTACTTAAAATATAAATGTGGCTACCATTTTTTTCACTCTGGTAGCCACTGGCTGCTATTAAAAATTCCCAGTCTAGAGCATTATCTTTGTTCATGATTACTTTAAATTTAAATACTTTGTTTTCAAAACATTTTATCATAAAACCAGAGTTCATTCTAGAATTTAAAAAGGGCAGGGTGCTTTAAATATAAAAAGGGCACTTGCAAAAAGTTTAGGGCATCTAAAAGGCGATAAAATAGTTTTTTCGGATTTTTAGAAAATAGAAAATACACTCGCATACCAAATTAAATATTTATTAGTTTTCTACTCCATCATTTTATGAAACATCTTTTCTAGTAAGTGATGGAACATGATGAGGGGCACTTATGCCTAACAACGAGCCAGAACTGCAAACAGATCTCCTCGAGCGAAGTGGTGAAAATCATTAATAATGCTACTAATCAAACAAACCTGGATTTTATTTGCATTCAGCTCTAGCATTTAAAATTAAAAGCATGGTTCATACACTTTTTCCAAGTTTAGCAGAACTCCAATTATTCAAAGAGGTGCTGACTATAAGAATACCAGAAAAATTAAACTTGGCCTACCTGTTACTGCTCCTCTTTATTCAATGTCATGTCTAGTAATTTTTTTTGTACCCACCAAAAATATTACTAAGCATGACATCCAACAGAGACAAACAAAAAAAATAGGCCGAGTTTGTTATAGATCCCATAAAAAATTTAGTACACTTTTTCCAATATTCTTATATAAGTTGAAAGAAAAAAAAACTATTATAAAAAGATACAACTCTAACTGAAACAAAAGCTATAACCCAAACAACATCATAATTTGGATTTGGTTAAACCGAAATTAAAACTTCATTATCTCACAGCCCAACAATACATTGAGTAATTGATTAAAATATATCTTTTCTCCAATTAACTCCCATTATCCAAATTTCCAATTATGTGAACGTGGTTAGGTTCCAATTCCAATTGCTTAGATAATTGGAGTTCTACTGCATACTATTCAAGAATTTTTTCCAGAAAAATTCAAAAACTAGTAATTGCAAACAAAAATGTATTTATATATAGCGTGTATAAGCAACACTCCATAAAAAAAAACTAAAACCAATCTGAAACCCCAGTATAGGACAAAATAAAAAAATAGAGCCCAAGTTTCAAAAGTAAAAAAAAAAAAATAATAATAACATTTCAGCTGCTCTTGTGATCACAAGGTCACGACTCAAAACGATAGATTAGAAGAAAAGATTCTGGTTGGTCCAATTAGTCCTGCACCAGAGCTACAAAAGTATTGCGACACTCTTCCCGATCACGCAAACGCATCAAAGCCAGCGAACTGTCATTGAGTATAAGCAATGTAACGTCATCAGTAGATTTCTAGAAAATCACTAGGCCGCAAAATAATCAAATCAGGAAGCATGAACTGCATATTTTTGGTCCGGATGAAGATGATCCTCTTTCAATGGGGGATTGCACCCGTTGGTCGATATTTGAAGAAATCTTATTGTAATACAATCCTAATTCATCCTTTAAATTTTAATTAAAATTTTTACTTTTATTATTAAAATCTATTATTTAAACTTGTTATTTATCAAAATTTAAGTTTAGTTTTCATCGATATAGACCGAGAATGAAGGAAAGAATTTTTTTAGGTTGGGGGGTGTTGTGGAAACCCCTTGTCACGGCATTATTTTTGCTCAAAATTCTCGATCGTCTATCTAATTCTAAAATCGATTATCTTAGGTATTTTTTAATAATTAAGTTTAGAAAAACGGGTTTAAAAGTATAATATAAGATAAACTGGGTTAAATAAACTTTTGAAAAAGAAAGTTGGATAAGAGTAATTTTTGAAAAACTCGGAAAACGTGGACATTTTTAAAAGAAAATCGGCAACGAGGGCGGGATTTATTTTGTAAAAAAGGGCAATGAGGGCGGGAATTATTTTGTAAAAAAGGGCATTTAGGGCGGGATTTACAGTGGGCCACAAAATTGAGTATACACCTTAGAAATTTACAGACTTTTTGCAAGTACAAAAGAAATATTGCTTTAAAGTTAATGAATTTTTTACCTAATATACTTAAGTCTATGCTTTACCGTAATATACTAAGAAATTTTTTTAATTTGTTTATTTTTTTCAAAAAAAATGTAAGAACCGAGACGAGAGGAAAAACAATTCCACAAAATTGAGTATACACCTCGTAAACTTTCAGACTTATTCGAATTACAAATCAAATATTGGTTTAAAATGGATGATTTTTTATTTTAAATACTTAAGCCTCAGACTTAACACCCTTCAATAACACAATTATATAGTAAATTTATTATTTTTTTTACAAAAAAATAATTGATTCGAAGAAAAGATAGAAAAATTTGCCACAAAATTGAGTAAACACGTCTTAAATGCGCACATTTTACCATCACTTTTTTCTTAGTTTTAAATTTTCTTTAAAAAGTTTCATGGGGTCCGGATGGCCGAGTGGTTCGGACCATCAGTCTGCGTGCTGTAACGTGTGCTGATTTGATTCCCGCCTTCGCCCTGGGTATACTTCCTTTTGCTGTGACAGAAAATATTCTTTTTGTGTCTGTCTTTTTTGACGGGGAAGGCTTATAAGTGAATCTGATCAATCACACAAGCTAGAATATATATGTACCTACCCTACTTTTAATGCTGGCGTAGTACGTGTACGCATTTAATAGTATTCTGTCTCAATAGAAATCGTAAAATGAGCTCTCGTAGAGAAACAACTGAATCTGAACATTTGTTGGTTGTAAAATTGTCAAGAGGGCAAATCTCTTCGAGAAATCGCTTCTTTAATTGGTGTCACTCATGGGTGCGTCCAAAAAATACTACAGAACTTTCAAAAAACTGGATCTGTATTCCTGGAAGAGGAAGCAAGCAAATTCTGACAGCAAAGAGGAAGATCATTCGCACTCAGTAAAAAAAGATCCGAGGGTGAGTGCCTCTAAACTTTCTTTATCTATGTCCTCTATAATCGGGAAAAAGATCGGGAAAAGTGAAACCATTTGACGTACCCTTCGCCAATATGGATTTCACACAGCCGTACACCAATACGAAAACCACTTATCAATTACGTGAACAGACAAAAGAGGGTGATTTTTGCTAAAGAACATCTTTTAAAGCCTATTTCTTTCTGGAACACTGTAATATTTTCCGATGAAAGTAAATTTAGCCTTTACGGAAGCGATGGACGTTTTAAAATATGGAGAGAAGCTGGGAAAGCACTAGATCCTAGAAACACCATTACAACAGTCAAGTACGGAGGTGGATCTGTCCTCGTTTGGGGTTGCATATCGGCTGGAGGAGTTGGAGAACTTGTTTTTATTGATGGCATTATGGGCAAAGATGTATATTTGGGGATTTTAAAGGATAACTTGAAAAAAAAGTGCTAGTAAGTTGGAGCTTGGATCGAACTTCATATTCCAGCAGGACAATGACCCCAAGCATACAGCGAAGATGGAATACGCTGTATATTTGCTTGTAGTGCTGTTATATTTGCTGTACCATTGCAGGAAGCAATTACGCACTCCATCCCAGTCTCCAGACCTAAACGTCATCGAAAATTTGTGTTCGCAATTAGATAAAGCTGTACATGAACATGAAATTACGAGCAAGGATGATCTCAAGAAGGTTCTGAGAGAAGAATAGGCAAAAATCTCTGTTAAAACAACTGAAACACTAGTGGAATCTATGCCCAGAATATTACAAGCTGTAATCCAATCAAAGGGCTATGCAAAAAAATATTAATCTGTACTTTAAAAGGATATAAGTAAAGGTGTATACTCAATTTTGTGGCATTGTTTTTCCTCTCGTCTCGGTTCTTAAATTTTTTTGGAAAAAAATAAACAAATTTAAATTTTTTTTTAGCATAATATGGTAAAGCATAGACTTAAGTATATTAGGTAAAAAATTAATTAACTTTAAAGCAATATTTCTTTTGTACTTGCAAAAAGTCTGTAAATTCCTAAGGTGTATACTCAATTTTGTGGCCGACTGTATATTAAAAAAAGGCGGGCAGGGCGGCGCGCCCCGTGAAAAACGCCTAGAATGATCTCTGATAAAACGCTATCTTTCATAATGCAGAAGTATTAATCAACTGTATATTTTTTATGATGACATTTATGTGATAAAATTTCTTTGTCATTCAAGTTTTAATTACTATTACTTAAAGTTTTATGAAGGCTAATTCATAAGATGTTGCTTATAATAATAATAAATAGGAATATTATTTATGCAAAGTGTTCTTTTATTTTTTTTTTTTGTACAATACAAACTCTCATCATATTAAACAATTTTTTTTACAGAAAATCTGCAACCTATATTTTTATATTGTATTTAAAATTATTGAAATATTTCTTCAAGAACTCCATTTAGCTTTTCCCACTTACTTGTTTAATTTAAATAGCTTATTTTTAACACCGATTTCAGTTTTAATAGAACAAAAATATGTTGTCAAATTAAGTTTTAATCAAAATTATTTAGAACGGATTCAACTATCAAATTGAAACTAATTAGAAAAATGCAAATTTGTGCCATTAGTCCTACAACTAATACCTTGCGTTGAAAGAGTGCTGTGTATGATGTCACCTTTAAAAGTTGTTTTGGGTGCCTACTCGGGTGTCAGCTAATTACTTGACTGGTTTTAAATTATGTCGCAAAAAGCCCTCTGTAGGTTTAGTGTGACAATAGTTCTACTTTACACTAGCCTTAATGTCTGATGCATAATTCCGTTAAATTGTATGAATTTTTTTTAAAATAATTTCACTTGAGGGACTTTTTAAGTATTTTACATAAAATGGTTAAATGCGGAGATCCATGTCAGTGTACTATATTGATACTAAGATGACATTTCATGAAATTTGCTTGCCATTTTCATTTCGATATATGCCTCAAGCAAAGTTTAATAGCTCAAATAGAATCTATTTTTATTCAACCTTCTACCAATGTTTATTATTACTAGAAGGTAATATTTCCATTTCCCTTTCATCTGAAAACCTAATGCTTCTAAAAACTCCAAGATGCTATTGATAACTAAGGGTTATGTTATCATAAATTTTATTTCTAAAAAGAAATGAAAGCTTTAAGCGCACACTATTATGTATCGACTTTACTTTTAAAAATAAGTTTGTTAAAAGGTGATACACTTTTTAGTGTATCACCTTTGACAAACTTATTTTTTGATATTCGGGGCAGCTGTTTATACTTACATTTGGGATCGTGACAAAAAAAAGACATTTTTGTGAAACTGATGTGTCACAAAATATTTCTCGAATTTTATTTCACCATGATTTGTTTAGATTAAATTTTTTTCTAAGGTTAATTGTAATTTCTATTCTAATCTTATTAATTTCAAATTTAAATAGAATGTGGGTCATTTTCTAATTGATCTTGAGTTTCAACATGAACAATTCTTACTTCATATTGGATCGCTAAAATTTTCATATCATTTCAACTTAGTTTAATACTAATACTTGATAGACTAATCTAACATTTTATTTTTCTAATTACACTATACATCATGTGGAATGTAGAAAAGTTTTAGTACAAGCAATGAAATATGGTCCTTGAATATTAAGCATTTCAAGTAAATGTGATTTTTTTAATCAGTACTTTTTAAATTTCTACAAATTGGTCCTTTTTTTGTACTTCAAGAATACTTTGTTTTATTTAATTTTTTTTTTTTTTTAATTTAAAGACTTTTTTTTCCATCAGCATACATCATTTCATTCCTTCCATGGTGTGAGATCCATCGTTGCGTATTCGGAGCATGGCAGAAGAGGGTTGCTGGAAAATAAAATGTTAGAATTAAGAGTAGTTTTAAAGTGTTTCGAAATTTCAATAATACCATTTATTATGGTTTGCTTAATTTATCTATAATTGGGTCGTTGCAGGTTGCGTACATTTCCAGTTTACATTACTGTTTCGGTTTCACTTTCAATGTGCTGTTAAAAAAACCCAGAAATTAAATATTTTGGATATTTTATAATTACCGAATATTTAATATTTTTTAGTATTTAAATAAAACTATAAATTAATAGTATTACTAAAATGGAATTTAAGAAAACGTAATGAACTTCCAAAATAATTGAGCAATTAAAATATTTTTTAATATGAAATTAAGTTTGTTCAATTTAACAAACTAATTCCAAAGGGCCATGGGGTAATTAGTAATGTAATCGTTTTCGGCTGCCTATTTCTAGCCTTCTTAAGGAGCTTTTACTCAGCCAATAACGCCTCGTAATTTAGGTCAAGTGACTGGTCAATTAGGTCAATTTTCTGGTCAAGTGACGAGGTCGACACCTGAGCGGGCACCCAACGGAGCTCCGAGCGACATCGTACGCTGACGCCGTTGAGACTTTGGACTCCACAGATTTAACGAGCACGTCTGTCCCAGTGTACTCGGGCCCATCCGTCACGAGTTGGTTTTTCTACTCTTTCCCAGTACAGATATCCGATTTTCGGAAGACTGGTAGTGGGTGGGATTCGAACCCCCGCATTCTTGAGAGGACTGAATCCTGAGGCGGTGCCCTTAACCACTCGGCCATGGACGGGCCTTCCAGAAGGACCAAAAGTGAAACCAATACTGTTGAAACTGTTGCCTTTCGAAATCGGTTAGAGAATTGTTTGGTCATTGAAAATCTAATCTAGGTTGACTATGTGTATACAGATACGGCTTACTTATCGTGTATGAACCACATGGCTCTGGGCTGGGCCTCCTTTATTTTAGTGTTTCTGCATATCAGGTGAGTCAGCGTCATGGCCCGAATCGCCTGCAATTGGGCTGAAAAATAAATGCTAAAGAAAGATCATTTAACATTAAACTGAAATTTCTGTTGTAAATTTTAACCGATGATGTTTAACTGATTAGATTAGGTTCAATGTTGCCTATCAAGAATTGGCAATTTACTCTCTCTCTCTTTCTCTCTTATCCCTTTCCAACCGGCTATCAGATGGCGCTGATTTAAATTTATGAGAATAAATTGTAGAGTTTTATCGGGGGAAAAACACCTTAAACAAAATCAATGCCAACAACTCATTAAAAACAGTCTCTTTTTTTATATATACAAATGACGAATGGTACAAGTCAGCTGCTTCGGTATTGATATTTTTGAAAAGATTGAACATTATTTCTTTACCCGCACGATCGTGATAGCTCGGTCGGAAATTGCTATAAAAAAATACAGATTGCTGCGCTTTCTAGCGACAAGTTAAGATCCTTAAATTTATAGCAATAATGATTTTAAAATAATAAAAATGAAACTTTTATAATTAGTACTAACTAGTTAAAATTAATTTTGAGATAATCTATAATACATTTCAATTTACGGTAATATATTGCTTATACTATAAATACATATTTTTTTAAAAAGCTTTTACATATAAATTACTGTTGACAGTTATTATAGAATTCAAATAATTTAAATTACTTTTTTATAAAACAGTCTTCGCGCCCGCATTAAGGGTTAAGGTACCTAATTACGAATAAAAATAATGGATTTTACTTATGATTGGAGGCTCACCGCTCACATTTAGAATATTAACATTAAAACCTATTTATTACCCTCCTAGAAGATAATTTTTACCTCTGGAGAAGGATCCCGCCTGCCTTTTGTGCTCGAAATAGAACCTGTCGCCGTACTTGAGGGTGTGGAACTGCGTGGCCAGGACGCAGGCGAAGGTCGGACCCACCAGGCCACCGGGGACGTGACGCTCGGCCAGGCCTCCCGAAAATAGGTCGATGTCGGCCGGATGTCTATGGGAATAAACACCACTAACATATTAAACCCTGGTTTGTACACTGTCAAGTGACTAGCCGACACCTGAGTAAGCACCCATCGTCAAAGAGTTCTATAGTAGGGTAAAGGAAGCCATGACTCACTACGGAATCATCTTCATTCTTCATGAATAAGTGAACGCTGTAAAAATTCCAATTTATCCTTTAGGCCAAGTCAAATAAAAATTAATGGTCTGAACATTGGCAGCTTAAATTATTTTTAGTACATTGGAAAAAAAAGTAACTCGTTTTTGCATATAGTTTTTGAATTATTGATATTTAAAAAGTCGAACATTTATACATTAGACGTACAAAAACAAAGAAATAATCTGTAAAAACATTCTAAATATCTATAAAGAAAATCCTAAAAATCTTAAATATCATAAAGAAAAAAAAACTTTAAAGCATACGACAAAATGCCTATACAAAGAGAATTCGTCTTCCAAACAGCAGTTGCCAAAAATGGTAACTTTAATTCGCCGATATGTAGCTATTCATTTTTCCTTTACCAAGTTCGTTTTTATACAACTAGAGGATCGGTCTCATATGTTCAAGTCGTTGTGGAAAAACTCGCCAATTGGTCGAGAACAAGTGCAGGGGTCTTACCCCAGTCACGTGATCCGTCGAACTAACACTTTAACTATTATGTCTATGATTACAACTCACTCGTAGACATCTCTGAATGCTGGCACCAGGCCTTCTTGGAACAAGTATTCCAGGTCTTCCCAGCTGGCGTCTCGGGGCCCCCCGCAATGTGCCAGTAGCGTAGTGTACCCAGGGATTCCGTGGTCTCGACCCCGGTTGATGTTGATCGAGGTCAGGTCAAGTCCGCTGTTTGATCCGCGGGTTTGGTACAAGTGCTGGGTCACGTCTCGAACGATGTGCCTGCATAGGAGAAATTTAAAACTGTAAAGCCAGTAATCCATTCACGCTGTAGCTATGTTGTAGCTGGATTTTGTGACGTCATTTGCTGTATCTAGCGTGAATGGAAGTTTCTTGACTTATGGGTTATTTCTCTCAATAAAAAGTAAACAAACAAGAATATTAAGTTTAAAACCACGGACAATTAAAAACTAAATGACTCTTATGACTGCTCATGCCCGAAACCAATTTACAGCTTTGATATCGCTTGGAAAACGATTCAAAAATCCAGCTTCAGAAGTACAGCTTTGACCACGCGCGCATGCATACTAGTGACAGTTACGTCACAAAATCCAGCTACAGCATAGCTACAGCGTGAATGGATTACTGGCTTAACTTTCTTTTTAACCTTCTAGTGCAAACTGTTCCCATATGGCAACAAATAATAATCCACTTTATTCTAGTAACAATTTCCGACCGAGCTATCACCAAAGCTCCTTCTACACCAAGTTGGGAAATAACGCGGGATGTCTATGGGAGAGAGTGGCTCAACAGGTTCGGTGCATTTTCGGCCTTCAGCGTATCGCAGCGCCTCTAGCGGGAAAAAGTCAGTGAGCATTAAAAATTGCCCCATAGACTTAACAAGGGAAGTGAAAAGGGAGGGGAGGTGTTTGACTTCCCCTAAAAAAATCACCATTTCGGTACTTTTCAGCAGACGATCCTTTCTAGGGATATTCTAGTGCCGTAATTTAAGATCCTCTTCATTATTAGGTGCTTTAAACAAGGAAAATCGACAGTTAATTTAAGTTTTATATCCACATTTGCAGCCCGGAACATAACGCTTTTTCGTCATTTTCGACCTTCAGCGTATCGCAGCGCCTCTAGCGAGAAAAACCTTGGCTCCGATCGAATGTATGGTGTGTCCTAACTTGGTGTAGAAGGAGCTTTGCTATCACGATCGTGAGGATCAATTATTTGTATAAAAAATGACTTTTTTTTAAAGGAATTGCTGGCATTGAGGCTGTTGAACGCATTTTTTCGATAAAACTCCAAATTTAGTCTCATAATTTAATATCAGCGTCATCTGACCGCCGGTTTAACCCTTTTCGACCGGCGGTCAGGTGGCGCTGATTTAAAATTATGATACTAAATTTGGAGTTTTATCGAAAAAAAAATGCGTTAAACAGCATCAATGCTAGCAACTCCTTAAAAACAAAATCATTTTTTAAACAAATAACGAATAGTACAAGTCAGCTGCTTCGGTATCGATATTTTTGAAGAGCTTGAAAGTTCTCTTTACTACCCGCACGATCGTGCGAGCCCGGTCGGAAAGGGCTAAAGGGTTGAGCAAGTTCTTTTTACTGTTAAATTTCATTTTAAGTAAAAAAAAACCTCATAATTTATTGTAAGTAAAAGGAGTCATTTTAACTTCAAAACATAATTATTGCATATTATATTATTGATCAATATCATTAAAAAGGGTTTTAAAAAATGGAACATGTAATAAACATAGATTACGTATGATGATTGTGGACTATGCACACGGCCCTTACCCATGTTTGATCTTAACCCTTTCAGTCCCAAAAATTTACTACACTACAGAAACATCTGATATTCACAAAATAAGCTTATTTTAGGTCAAATATAAGAATGCCATAAGAAAAAAAAATTCATTAAAATTTATTATGTGGTTTTTGAAACAATGCCAACATTTTTTAACTGTAAAAAACAACAAAATAAAAAACATAGACAAAAGATAACATAAAAGATAAAAAAACACTTCGAGTAATATATATTTTAAGGTATCTGACCATGTTATTAAAAAAAATTAGTAATTATTTTAACCGAAAAAGTTTAAATTGTGTTTTAAATATGTGGAACTGAAGTGAACTTATCAAAAATCAGGAGAAACGCTTGTTGACCATTTTCTAAATAAAAAAAAAAAATAGTAGTTCTGACTTCTATTGAGATTAATGTAAAATATTGTCTGATAGAACAAAGGATGAAGAATCGAATGATGTGTGTTTGGATGTCATAACGGGACATAAAAATTTTGAAAAAAATATTGAAGGTGATGATGCCAAATGGCATCACTGGGGCTGAAAGGGCTAAAATGCTACTTTAATGAATGGGGCGTTAAAAGAAAATATCCCAAAGAAGGGGTACATTCGAAATTCAGAAAATAGGGGCCCCTAGTGCTACCTGCCCCCTCTGAATAAGATCCTGGGTATGCCCTTGGTTTCTCGGGCTGTATTGTTTTTTTTACAAATGGTTTTAAAAAAATTAATGATAAGTAGATATCTTACAGCTCTGTATAATACCGTTCTATGGAAAAGAAAGAAGATTTCGTGCAAATTTATTAAAAATTTGGACCAATTTCAAAAGTGGGATTGTAGGGCCGGACCCTGTAAGACAGCAACATATAGTATCACACAATAAAACCCTGTTGTAATAATATTCAATACAGCCGGAGAAATGTGGATTAGATTTTTTTTCCCTCCATTGAATCAACACTGAGTCTGGAGAGACGCGGTCCAGAGGGTTCATTCCCCCAAAAGGGTCAAGATACTTTGTATTAGACCAAAGTAATGTTCTCTTAGCTTTTCGCCAAGTAGTCGAAACGTTTATAGTGCTGAAGAATGACAAAAAAAAAAACAGAATTTCATAGTACTGCTTCTTTCTCAAAGCAGTTATTACAACATAGAGTTTTCAAAACTAAATTACTAAATACTCTATTACCATACGCCAACTCGTGAGAATTGGCATATTTGTTTCAATATTGCTGTCGTATTTCTGCAACCCATACGAATATTCTTTTTTTTTATTTAAAATCAAATTAATCAAAGTTAGTGGTAGATTTAATGTTACTGAAGCTTAAAAAAACTTTAAATATTGAAATCGTTTTATGTATAACGGGTACCGATTTTTTCATCTAAGTCAGCAAAATTTCACATATAGTTTCTAGTTTTGAAGCCCCGATCAATATCTCTTCACGACCTGACTCACACAATTCTGCAGACATAAAGGAGATTGATCAAGCTTTTCAAAATTATCAATGCCGAAGGGGTAAGAGTGGTTTCAAAATTAGCAATACCGATGGGACAAGAATCAATCATTTTTTGTGTGACAACTATTCGGGAAGACTCTAACATTTAGTCTAACAAATTAAAATCAGCGCCATCTGAAGGATCTGTGAGAAGTAAACAGTGCCTAGTCTTTTAATCTTTTACGCCCCTTCAGATGGCGTTAATTTAAGTTAATGAAACTAGCTGTTAAGAAATTTATCAAAAAAGTTGCAGCATCTCCTATTTATACGAGGCATCTGAGAAGAAGAATAGAGGAGAACAAAAAATATATAATCTGACACTGCCGTTGATTCAAGGTACGAATTGAATTGGTTGGTTGGTAGACATATCTTTTCAGGCTTGTGTGCTTGGTCTCTACCATAAACTACACTGTGTTGTTATATTCCCATTCAGATCTTGACACATTAAATAGGCTTATCAATGCAGACTCAATTTTAATAGGAAAATGGTTTCTAAGTAACTTGCTTAGTGTATAAATATCAAGAAAACAAAGTTTATGTATTTTAATCTAATGCCAAGTAAAAATAGGAAAACTCTCAATATGATATATCATGTACAAGTCTAGAACGTGTTTTTTACTATAAAATATCAGGGTGTTCAAATAGAGGAAAATCTCAAGTTCAAAAGTCACGTTTTACAGATTTTAAAAAAATTGAGATGCATCTTTTTTTTATCATTTAAAAAACAAAGTTAACTCAATTTTTTTTAACAAATTTGTATTACTCCTGGGTGTGTCCCTTATTTCTTTGCAACATTTCCATTATTTGCTTTACCAAATTTATTTTACAATTAATTATTTCGTCCCTACCTATTACTATTGATATAATTTTTTAAAAATTCAAATTGTCAATTTTTTTTCAATTTGTATATTCATTTATTATACAAGAAAAAAATAAACTGTACATGTTTAAATAAAATCTCTTTTATAATTATTTCATACCTACCTATTGTTGATATTATTTTTTCAAAAAATTCAAATTGTTACAAGATTTTTAATTTGTATTAGATTTATATTACAAGAAACAGAATAAACTGCACATATTCAAATAAAATATACTTTATTATTGTTTCATTACAACCTATTATTATTGATATAATTATTTTAAAAAAAATTCAAATTCGAAAAATAATTTAAACCTTCAGTATGTATTATAAAAATTAATTTAAATCTCTGAACAAGTAGACAAATCTTAAAATTTCATTTATTCTTAAAATATCCAAATTATATTATTACATACGTTAAACTATATGCAGAATATTAGCATATACATTAGTTTTAAATTATTTTTTGTGATTAAAACGATAAACAGAAACGAAGTGCGTATCGCTACTGCGTATATATGATACGACAGAGAAAGTGAGGTGGGCTTTCAGCGCCCTCTAGTAGCACGGGGAAGAAAAAGTGATTCCGGACTTCGGCGCAATTGCAGCAGCCGTATTAAGTGTTACGCAGAGAACGGATCGAGTGGGGCCGTGATGCACTTAAGAGACAAAATCGCCAAACACGATCTTGCTTCTATAACTAGACATTTTATATAGCTATTTTGTATTAGATCCTTAGAAAAACTTAAAAATCCTTATTGAATGAATGATGATTTTTTTTGTAAAACAAGAACACTTGCACGAATTTTTGTTCTTGGCGTGGGTTTGACACAATAAAATAAACGGAAAAATGTTTAAAACAAAAAAATTCCCGTTGTATACGAAACATTGCTGTCTATCAAGTTAATTATTATTTTTGTGTATAAATTTATAGATTAGCTATGCCACTATCGCCTAAATAGCTTCTATCGCTGAAAAAGTGCAATTTGAAGTGTCCAACCAAAAAGCTCTCATGTTAAACCTAAAAACCTATTTCACACTTAAAATAACAGCGCCCTCTGCTGCAGAATATAATATTGGATTTCCAGCATATTTTTATCAACAGGTTGTTTCTCTTTGACTTCAGTGTTTCCAAATCAGAATTATCGAATCTGTTTAAAAAATAATGTTGTGACATTTCATTGTCTGAAATCACGAACTTTTTTTTTGTAAAAGAGTAAATAATAAATATATATTTTAATTCTAACAAATCTCAAACAATTTTAATGTCGCACAAAGTTACATATTTCATGTAACATTATTTATCTTTTACTTAAAGTAATTATTATTTAAAGAAATATTTAATGTTTCAGCAATCGTACAATTACTCAATTTATCATGTACAATGTCTTCAAACTTGTTAAACTTAGCATACGGAAGGTCCCA
Source organism: Hylyphantes graminicola (assembly GCA_023701765.1). Lineage (NCBI taxonomy): Eukaryota > Metazoa > Arthropoda > Arachnida > Araneae > Linyphiidae > Hylyphantes > Hylyphantes graminicola. Next base: position 14,586,905 of record CM043112.1, read on the forward strand.
GGTTCGGGTCCGGGCATCGCCAAAATGGCTGCCGACCTATAAACGACCCGTGCAGCCAAAAATGTCCGACGAATAATACCCCGTGTAAGGGAGTGCACGTTAAATATCCTTCAAAGTCCTAACGCTGCGTACGATGTCGCCCCTAACGGTTGCGTTGGGTGCCTATTCAGGTGTGGCTCGTCACCTGACTGTGGTTCTAAAATACGACGCCCGTCGCCAATAGCCCTCGTGTAGCTCCAGTGCGACGATAATTCAAACCAAACCCAAACTCAAACTTGTTAAATAAATCATTTATTTCCTAAAATACCACTCTTTTTAAAAAAGTTAAAAATACTTATAAGTTAATTTCATTGAAAATTGCTAATCGTCCTTGTCTCGGGAAGTATCTGCTCGAGGAACGCAATGTGAGAGCAGTGTGCTGACGCCCATGTGACACATGTCTACCGCACCGCTTGGTAATAAATTGCTGAGTTTGGGTGCAATTTTTGGAACCCTCAGGGGTTAAAAAAAATCTTGATGAATATGAGAATCCAAGCCTTTCACCTAACTTTTCGTTTATAAACACGATTCGGTGACAACGGAGATCAGTGACACTACCGTAAAACATGAAAAATTGTGTAATATTACATGATTACTAAATTGTTATATTTAAAAAATACCTTTACATCCGTGTTTATATTTCCTATCAAGAAACCCTCATTTACAAAAAACCCTATTTTCGCTTAATTTCCCTCACTTTGGCAAACGTCACCGGTTTGGAGGCCTACATATAAATAGGCTTTATTTATATTTTTATATTAAAAATATTTTATTAAACTTGATGATTCTATCAGTAAAATGTATTGTTACATGAAATACATTTGACTTCTATTTGTCAAAAAATAGATTTTCTTCCTGATTTTTTCCTGTGCATGTATGCTTCATAACAAGACATTTTCTTAAGTAAGAATAGCCGAATACGCAACTTCTGATTATCCCTTCAGATGGCGCTGATTTAAATTTACTATAAATGTTACAGATTTACCAAAAAAGTTGCCTTAACCAATGTAAATGCTGACATCATCCTTAAGCATAATACATGAATGTTATTGTTTGTAGAAAAAAATGAGTTATACTTGTCCGTCTGCGTCAGCATCGGTATTTTTAATAAGCTAGATTATTCTGCTTATTAAAAATAGAATAGAATTGTGCGAGTAATTAAATGGGTTATACAGAAATTAAGTAGAGTCGAGAACATTTGCAGTATGCTTTATAAAAAGTTGAATACTCTAATTATTTTATTAAAAAACTGCACAAACTAACACCAAAATTTTAATCAGAGTCTCGCAGTAATTTCGAAAGCAAATGTCTGTTGCTTTTTAGGTGGAAATTTCGACGAAACCATATTTAAATTTTGGTGTTAGAATCCCTTCAATCTAAGAAAATAATAAACATTTTGTTTTGGAGGATTAACACATCTGGAAATGTTGTAAAATAAATGGATATTTTTTAAATTAGAATTAAAAATATAAGGATATTTAGATCTGTAAAAAGTAGCAAGATCGCTAGTTACCCTGGGAGCATTTGGAAGAAAATAAGTCTCCGTAAAATGGCCCTATTGTCATGGTAATGTAAATAAAAATGAGAAATTTTATTTAAAATAAAGTCGTCAAATAGACACTTTAGCAATTTATTGCTACCTTTACCTTTAAATGACTCTTTACAGATTACTTCAATGTTCAAGGCGTAAGTTATAGTGTTGGCAGGTCATCATGCATTATCGAAAAAAATATAAATATCCCAATCAGTATAAAAGGTAAGTCACTTGCAATCATTTCTTCAATAAAAAAAAATAGTTAACTTGTTGCGAATTATCGTTGTTTGAACTCATGTCCTGTAAAAATGCAAAATTTCTTAACATTGTTACCACTATTTAAAAAAAATAAAATATGATATAAAATTTTGAGAACTTGATAAGTTGATTCACTTGAACAAAAGGATATGATGAGTCGGTTTTCATGAATCATTCATGATACGTGCGACGCCTACTTGTTACGCATGAGCACGAGAGCCGTCTGATCCTTTACGCTTAAAGAGTAGAATATTAGAGATTTCTTAACGATGTATTTTTATTTAAATAGTCTTTATTAAATAGGAATCTAGATTATTTGAATAGAATCCTTTCAGACTAGTAGATTTTTTTCTCATTAAATCCTCAGTAATAACATTGTTATTAAATAATTGTGTCAGGAAGTAGAAACTCTCTTGGTACTCATTGTGCGGGTGCGCATCTTTTCTTGAATTCATTAATGAAGGTATCAATAATAAAATTGCAAATGCTAATCTTCAGGTCACCTCTTCGAAAGCGAAATAATAGGAGAATTTTTTTAAACCGTTCCGTACTATTTTTCTTTCAACTTCCAAATCTGGGAAAGAGGGGAGGGTAAATGCACCATCACCCTTTTTCGGACGTCTTTGATAATGGAGTAAGTAAGGCTTCGCGTCGACACTCGTCATTCATGTTTTCATTTCAGATGCTCGTCTATGCAACAATGATGACACATCCTTATCTCTTACTACCTAAACATTAAGGCTGCTCATCACCCCCATACCCGGTCCTCCTTCGATCGGGCTGGCTAATGGTAATACAAATACAAATACAAATACAAAAATTGTCGACCAACAACAGGCCAGAGGCCCAGCAAGGTTGGTCCAAAATAAATCTAATTCTTTACCAGTTTCCAATAGTTATCAAGATTCTTCTTAAAATCTTCCACCCTCTTCGAATACACAACATGTTCTGGTAAAGCATTCCACTCATTGACGACTCTATTGTAAAAATAATGTTTTCTAACTTCCCTTCTAAAGCATGACTTATTCAACTTCAGACCATGCCCTCTGGTCCGGCTATTTAAGGTAAAACCTAAGCCCTCCATGTCTCCCTGTTTAATGAACTTGAACAACTGAATTAAATCACCCCTTGTTCTCCTATTTTCCAGGGAGTACATGTTTAACGATCTTAATCTATTAACATAATCAATACCCGATAAACCCTTAATCATTTTTGTAGCCCTATGTTGAACCTTTTCAAGCATTTCAATATCTTTTCTGAGAAAGGGGGACCAAAACTGAACAGCATACTCCAGATGTGGCCTTACCAATCCCCTATACAATGGCAAAATAATCTCTTTAGATTTAGAAGTGATACTTTTTCTAATATATCCTAACATTCGATTGGCCTTCTTACTTGCTTCAACACATTGTTTACTCATTTTAAAATCATTGCTCACAAAAACTCCTAAATCTTTAACAAACTCACCGTCTTGAATACTTTCTCCCTGTAAAACATAAGAATAATTAACATTGTTCTTACCCAAATGCAAGGTTTGGCATTTATTCACACTGAACGACATGCCCCACTTTGCAGCCCACTCAGTAATTTTCGTTAGATCACTTTGCAATTGCTCAATTTGCTCAACAGAATTTACTGTACTCGTCACTTTTAAGTCATCTGCAAAAATACTTAACTTGCTATTTAACCCCCAGCTGATATCATCAATAAACATAATGAATAAAATTGGCCCAAGTACAGAGCCCTGAGGCACTCCACTTACAACTTCATTCCAATCAGAATACCTACCATTAATGTGAACTCTTTGTTTTCTATTGGTCAACCAATTTTGAATCCAACGGATCGTGGCTGTCCCTAACCCAAATCTTTTCATCTTAAATAGCAAAGCATCATGAGGAACTTTATCAAAAGCTTTTTGGAAATCAATGTAAATAACATCAACCATATTGCCTTTATCAATATCCTCTGTAACAGTATCTCTGTATAAGTCTATGGGGGGGGGGGGGGGGGGAAATGGTTTTTGTTCCCAAAAAAGCAATGAAATTATAGGAATATTTTGATGCGTTTTTTTTTTAATTCATAAAACTAGAATGAAGTTGTGCTTTTAGAGGTTATTCTTTTAAAAACATTATTTACCTTTTTTTTAAAAGAAAAAAAATTACATTAACCCATTAATGCCTGGCGTCCCTTTTTAGGGACACTCTTAAAAAAAATTCGCAACTTTTAATGAATCAACTTTTCATTAAAAAAATTGCTCCGTTGTATTCAATAGTGTACATTTCAACTGACCCAAAGGCATTGATGCTGTTTAAGGCAACTTTTCCGGTAAAACTCTTAACATTTTAGTCTCAAAACCTTAAATTAGCGCCACCTGAAAGGGCCTTAATGGGTTAAAAAAAGTAAATAACGTTTTTTAAAAAATAATCTCTATAAGCACAACTTTATTATAGTCTTATGAATTTAAAAAAAAAACCGCATCTAAATATTCCTATAATTTCATTGCTTTTTTTTTGGGGAACAAAAACCATTTTTCCCCCATAGACTTACCATTAGCCAGCCCTATCGAAGAAGGACCGGGTATGGGGGTGATGAGCAGCCTTAAAAAAAATGAGCCCAAGTACCTATCTACTCGTTCTGGAAGAGACTTGAACAGTCCAGCCACCAATCCATCCAGCTGCCCCGAGAACAGTCCGAATGGAAACAGGAAACCGTCTTTGAGCCAGAACCCTGTCGAATTCTTGGAATTGTCTGCAACCTCCTAGAAAGTCAGAAAGCATTGTCAGCTGTTTAAAATTGCTGAGCATGTCGACAAGGTTGCATCAGAGATCATTGACCTCGGTTCTAAATGACGAGACATTGCAAACAGCTTTCGTGTGTGTAGCAGCTCTAGTGTAATGTTAACCTTTTTCCGACCGAGCTATCACGATCGTGCGGGTAAAAATGATAATGTTCAAGCTCTTCAAAAATATAGATACAGATAAGCAGCTGACTTGGACCTGTATTGGACCTTATTTGTATAAAAAAATGGCTTTGTTTTTATGGAGTTGCTGGCATTGATGCTGTTTAATGAGGAAAGGGCATGCTGTACCGGAGGTTTCCAAACTCAAATGCCTCAATGTTAATCCAATGGTGAAAAATATTTTCTCTGCCAAATTTCTCCGGCTCTATTTAATATTTTTACAACAGGATTTTATTATGTGATATATGTTGCTGTCTTACAGGCCCGACTATCCCAATTTTGAAATTGGTCCTAATTTTTAAAAAAATAAATTTGCACGAGATCTTTTTTCATTTCCATAGAACGGTATTATACAGAGCTGTAAGATATCTAACTATTTTCTCTGTCACATTTCTCCGGCTGTATTGAATATTTTTGCAAGCTGTTTTTTTTTTAAATAATAAATGTAGATAACTTACAGGTCTCTATAATCCCACTTTTTTAAATTGCTTCGAATACTTTTTGTCAAAATATTTATTCAAAATTAAAAAAAAATCGAACAAATTTCAAAAAAGGGATTGTCTGGACCTGTAAGTCAGCTACAATTATCACTCAAAAAATCCGTTTGTAAAAATATTAAATAGAGCCGGAAAAATTTGGCAGAGAAAATATTTTTTCTCCATTGGATTAACACTGATGCCCTTTGCTTTGGAGACCCGCAAGCCGGCGCGCCCATATCCCCTTAACGCATTTTTTTTCTCGATAATACTCCAAATTTAGTCTCATAATTTTGAATCACCGCCATCTGACCGCTGGTCTTAAAGGGTAAAATCAACTCAATGTAAATATTATTTGTGCAATTCTAAAAAACGATTAGGGTAGACTGGGTACGGTTGTGCCAGGGTACGGTTATGACAGTCGCTATATTAGCGAAACCATAACGAATACCGGGTTGGGTGTAAGGGGTAAGGAGCAGCTTGCCTGCCTGAACATGTTCCACAGTATACCATCAGTCATCGCACGACATTAACCCTACCAGAGGCCTCGGTTACTTTTTCACCGTCAAAAAACTCAAAAGTATTTGTATTCCATTTCTTTTCATAACTGTTATTATATGTGTACAGATAGAGCAACGAATTTTTTCCTCGTTATAAGTTAGACTTTAATAATGAAATAACAGTGATTACTTTGAATGTAAATTATTTTGTATTGTCATTACGATTTTTTTTTTTTTTTTTGCAAAAGAGTAGGCTGGGTACGGTTGTGACAACGCAGTAAAATGTATTTATTTTTCTTTTAGATGCCTATAAAACGCCTGAGGAAGGCAGAAAGGGCACAGTGTGACCTATGGAAATATGAAGAAGCTTTTATAGAAGTGAAACGCGAGATTTTATTACGAAGAGCGGCAAAATATCACCAAATTAATCGTGTCTTGGTTACGATACATTTGTATTGATAAAGCTTCAAATGTGCAAGATTTTTATGACAAAATGCAAATTGTTATGTACATACACACCTATGAGCCACAGGATATATACATTGTTGACGAAACAGGTGTAACTCAAAAAGATTTATTTGTGTTATATAAGAACATGTATATTTTTTTTATGTAGATAAGATATTTTGTGCATTTTTTTTAAAAAAACAACAACACATTTTTATGTATTTGTTTTGTATTTGACATGGTTACAGCAATGTATAATTATGAATATTTAGTTAACTTTTTTGATGATAGTGATAATATGAAGATTTTTTATTAATAATTATAAATTAATTTATAATTATTAAATTTATTAATTAAATGATGAATTAAATGTTATTATTATAAATATTGAATTTATAGTTTCTAAAGATGATGCAAAAAGAGTGATTTGATGACATTTTGTTGACATACCGTTGACACCATTCTTACCGGATTAAAACGATAAAATTAAAGTATTAAAATTTATTTTTTGTGTAAATAATTTGGCTTTCTAACATCGTTTGGCGATATGAATTTCATTTGTCTAATATTTGGTTTATATTTAGATGAAACTTAGCATAAGTTTATTTTCGCATTGCACATTACACCGCCGTTAAAGAATTAAAACCAAACCTGGAAGAAACTATGGATCATGGAGTGGCCGAACCGGAACGCAGCTGCGTTGAATTCGTTGTAGATTCCAGGGCGTACATCGGGATCGTAGGACGTACGGGAATATCGACGTACTTGGAGGTCGTACTCTCGGACGTAGTCTGGACCGATGATGAGTGGAATGTACTCTTTGTATGTGATTATTTGTACCAGGGCTCCTACAATGCGTCTGAAATAGGAGATGAGGACTAGAGTTACACCCCTTGCCAACCTAAGTTGGGTAAATAAAAATATGCTATGAAGAAGATCGTTCCGCGTATGTAAAGAGTTCCTTAAATTATTTGCGAATCCATCCAGAAAACATGTTTAAAACATTAATTTCATTTAAGGTCTAACAGATTTGAATATTATTTGAGAAAATTTCGCAATTTTATCAGAATGAAAAGAGTATTTTGGTTAAATTGTATTAAGATAATTTTATATGTAAATATTACTTTACAAGGGTTTCCAACTTTCGGACCATTCACGCATTTCTCCAGCCTTTTTACTATTTGTTTTTACCCAAGTTAGGTTGGCCCGGAGTGTAGGTAAAAGGATCTTAAAACAGCATAAAGCGATTAAACTTGTGTAAGGACAATGAGCATAAACAAAAGAACGAAGACCAATAAACACATATTGGAAAAGATGGGACAAAACAATGCTTTTTAAAGTGCAACTTGTCGTCCGGGTAAAAATATTAATAGTTAAGGAAAAAAACCTCAACTGTCATAATGGTATTACCAGGAGGAATCGTAATGAACATTACATGGAGGTTTGTATTTTTGTTTTACTGTGTGATCGTAAAAGATAACGTCTTTAAGGTTGTCATATCCCTAAGACCGGCGGTCAGGTGGCGCTGATTTAAATTTATGAGACTAAATTTGTAGTTTTATTGAAAAAAAATGCATTAAACAGCATCAATGCCAGTAACTCCTTAAAAATAGCCATTTTTTAAACAAATAACGAATCTTTAAAGTCAGCTGCTTCAGTATCAATACTTTTGAAGAGCTTGAACATTCTCTTTTGTACCCGCAAGATCGTGATAGCTCGGTCGGAAAGGGATTTGCAGATTTTTCAATTGAGGTCTTGTAATTATGTGATTCAAAAAGAACTGCGAAAATTGCAAAACTCCACAAAATGCAAGTATTAAAAGTTTAGAGATACGTGATTTTGAATCGATGAAAAAAAACTGGAACTTTAAACTGCAGAATCTGTTCTAATGACTTGGACCATTGTTATATAAGCACTCAATAACTCTGCTGCAAAGAAGTGTACTTAAATTCTAATTATTTCAGGGCCAAAAGTGTTCATGGGGGAAAATGGTGTACTTACCGCAGTTATTACCTGCACACAGAAGCAAAAAGAACATGAATTTAGAAGTTCAATGCTTAGAGAATGCGAGGAAGAAAAATAGCTATATTTGTTAGTTTCGTTCTATTTATTCATTCAATATTTACAGTAACCAGATGAAAAGAATGTATCTAAATTTCGAAAGAGAGTGCAGAATGACTTTGTCAGTTAGAACTCTTTTTACCTGGCCTCCTGGTATAGCTTCTCGTTGTCCCATCCGGGGTTGATCTTCTTTAGGCCCCGAGAGAGGGCGTTGTGTTCTCTCGAGAACAACACGTGCATGCATGTCAGAGCAGGATGCACGTTTACACGGGGATCACCTGGATAGAAGAGTTTTTGTCTAACATACATTTACTAAATTCATGTACTACCTAATATGCATATGATAATATTACAAATAAAATACATAAGCTTTGAATCGAGATTAAAAGTTGGTTTGTTTCTTTGATATAAGATACAGTCCTGAGACGTAACCAGTAGGCGTGAACGTAGTAGTTTATACGAATTAACTTCCAGTAGGATCGTTGGTATAAGACATCGTCACTGTAGGCGTGGTCGTTCCTGTTGTCCATTGTATTATATTTAGTTACAATATCAGAGAGTAATTTTTATTTGATGCTAAATTATTGAAGTACGTTTATTTGACTAAATTATTGGAAGAAAATCAGAAAATGCTTGCACTTTTTCTTTGAAGCCTTAGCTCCCCCCTCTAAAAAAAAAAAAAAGATCTTAACTTAAGACACAGTACAAATTCACCCATTATTGGTTTGTTTCTCACTCATTATTGATTACGTTCTTGAGACAAAATTTCATCTTATGGGATAGGATTAACTAATAATGCCATTTATAAGTTTGTACTTTCGAATCATTTAGAGCTAACAAGCTCTCAACTTCACTTGGATTTTCTAACCTTTTGTTTCAATTTAATATATCATTTTTAAAAAAAATTAAATATGAATCGATGTTAAAACTTATTGGCCTACATTTGTAGCGTAAATTATGTAAATGTATGATTGTCCATCTTGATCTAACATGGTAACACTCCTGCAATGTCGATTTACCAATTCCTTTAGACTCTTATCATTGTATATGTAAGTCATCTCTCATATCCTTTTCCTTTGTGTCTATCTCCAACGTCATTGCTTCCCCTCCCACATGGTAACCAATGTAGTCACACCTTATATTGTCAATACACAACGCCTTTTAGACCATCATCGGCATTTATTTTTGACAAAATAACTCAATACTTGTAAAATAAATTATTTTAATCTAACAAACCCAGTCAATCAACAATTAAAAAAGGTTAAAGGTCAATAAGCCTGTTATTTGGTTAAGTTTCATTAATATAATTTCTAAATTAATTCGTTACTTAAGAGAGACTGTCAGTCCCATAGAGCTAGTGCTTTAGTTTTGGAATCACAACTTCAGCAGAAGTATTGCTTTACCATGTTAGCCCTCTTTTCCCCAGGTATGGGAATTAACATAGCATCGAAACGAAACAAATTTGAAATGAAAATGTTGTCTAGTTGTTCAATTATACATTTTTTAATTTAAAACAGACAAAAATAAACAGCAGATGGCGACACTAATTTAAAACTTTATCAATTAATAATTAAATAACAGGATTCTATTTTCTTTTCAATTTTGTTTCAAATTTTTGTTATAATGGTTTCCATACCAGGTGAAAATGGGATAACATGGCAAACAAATTCTTTTGCAAAAGTTGTGATTTCAAAACTAATGCATTGGCTCAATGGGACTGACAGTCCTTCTTAAAGCACCGATGGATATTTTTAAATAGTAGGAAGTATTGCATGAAAAGTAAACCTATTGCTTTAGAACTCTAGATATATATTTTTGGGCCACATATGGCTCACGGTGCAGTGAAGAATCAATTCATTTCAACCAATTGCAGAAACTCCAACTTTTTATTGGTCGCTTTTTATCTTTAATCTGTGTGATATAAGGCTAAATTATCCTCACTTCTATAACTTCTCTATGATTTTGGGAAAATATTATTGCCAAATATCATTATCTCAGTACTCGCGTGACGGGAATGAAGAAAACATGTTTTTACATTTGGCGGTTGTGAAATAGAGTTAATGCAACTTTACATAAATTCCTTCTCTATGACTGAGACCACAGTCCATATCTAGTATTTCGATACAAGGTTGATTTCTTTTTTTATACGCAAATAGTCTTCATAGATTTAGAAAGTAGCAGATCTACCCCTAGCGGGAAAGATGAAGCCACTTGTGAACCAGTATCTCATAAGGCAGTTCGCAAGCCCTAGCACATGGCATGCCTTACGCCACCAGATGGCACTATGAGATAATTCAACTAATAAAAAATATATATTTAATATTATCTAATTGAAACTTTTTAACAGTTTTGCTAGCATAAGTTTATACCTAGATAGGAAATGTATTGATAATTTCTGGCAGACATAAGGTATATATTCATAAAAAAAGCAGATTAAAAATGCAGTTTTTATTGCATGTAACTCTTCGGCAAAAGCATTTTTTGTGAACGAATATCCCGTGATGCATTGCAAAAACGGCGAAATGTGGATTCATCACACAATCGGTTTGTATTGCGTTGTACGGGATTGCGCGATCGATGGGCATATCTGCTACTTTCTAAATCTATGATAATCTTAGTCTGTCGAACAAAATATAAATGGACAGTTGGAACGGGGCGGAGCGTGGTTTGTTTGTGGGGTTTAACAATGGTTGATTGACGTCACTGCAGAAAAATCTTGCGTTTATTTGATGCTAATTTAATCAAAAACCTGTTTGGCGAATGGAAATCAATTCTACTTTTTCATAAAAGCCTTTTGCTCTCCCCTCCCTCCCCTAGTAAAATTTGTCACAAAAGCTTTAATATATAGATATCGCAAGTTTCTAGTTAAGAAAGTAGCGGTACCAAGCGGTCAAATATAATGAATTTTTTTGTGATATAATTAACTAACTGTAAAAATTCTAGGATTTATATCTTTAAGAAATCTTGTAAACTTGTAAAATATTAAAATAGCAAAATAGCAAAAATGCAAGAATTTTACTTATAAAAAATCCTTTTTATTTTATTTGGTTTTTTTTTTGTGAAAACCTCTTTAAAAAAATCTTTCATGTGTCCAATTTTTTATTCTTAAAATAATCATGACTGTAGTAAGTCATATAGTAAAAGAGATCAATTTAAGCTAGTTTAACAAAATTCCGACAGGAAGAGCTAGCACAGGAAATCAAGGGGACTCTCCACCCCCACCCCCACAGTGAAGATATACTGTGTTAGTGAAAAGTCATGGTGTACCATATTTTGTAAATTTTCAATTATCTAATAAGAGTCAAGCGTTAGTTCCAAAAATGAAAGGGCTGATTTTTGAACACAATTCTCAATTGTGGAGCAGTTTAAAATTGATTTAAGACAACACAATTTTTTTCAGGAACAAGTGATTAGGAAAATAATTATTAAAATGGTCTACCAGCATTTGTGTTAAAAAAAAAGAAATATAGAATTTTAATTTGAAAATTCATTAATTGGTTCACGTCGTTTAATTAATAATGAAACAGTTTTTCTTGAATTAGGGAAACTGGTACTTCATCCAAAAGGAGGTGTTTCGGACATGGAATAGGTACGAATAAGCTCATAGCCTGTTTTTGACGTTTGTGAACACCATGGTCAAGAAAATGCTAAGTTACATAATAGCGACGAGGGTTTCACTGCTCCAAGACATACCGGTTCTTTAACTGCTAATGATTCTAGGCACAAATGATAGCAATATAATTGTGCACTTTTGTTTCAGTGACATCGACGCATCTTTAAAAGTTTTCAAGTTTGTTATCACTAAGCTCATAAATATGGGAAACCTAGAAATGCATACGGGTTATGAAATAAAATTTTTAAATTTTACTGTTAACATTAGTATGAGAAATACAACCAACCAAGTTAAGTTAGATATTACTGTATTACTTCAAAACATAAAATATACTATCTTTTTTGGGGCCGGGACATTTTAGTTGGTAAGGTCTTCAATATTTATATCAAAGACTTCCTCGCCACACCAAGATGCACAATAGCCCAATCCGCAGACGACACGGCCATTTTCTCTTAATCCAGAAGGCCTTAAATAGCCATTACTAATATTCTATTAGCCCTTGACGAAGTCACTGATTGGTGTATAGAAAGGAAAATCAAAATCAACCCTTTTAGAAGCGAGAAGATTATCTTCAAGAGAAACAGAAACTCTGCCATTGCATCAGAGACACAATTCAACGGTACCGACACATCCCCATTTCCAATGTTGTCAAATGTCTAGGTGTACATCTAGACTCTAAGCTCAACTTTAAGACCCACATCGAGAAGAGCATTGGAAAAGCTCAAGTAGCATCTATTGCCCTAATTCCAATAACTATAAAAAAAAACTCAACTCTTCCGAACCGAACGAAGAGACTGCTTTATCAAACAATGATAAAGCCCATTATATTATATGCATGTCCAGCTTTGGTTACTGCCAGCAAAATGAACAGGAAAAAAACTACAAGTTTTTCAAAACAAATAATTAAGCAGATTTGACTATACTGTAGGCCAACCTTTCAAAAGGCCCCGGTACTATTCACCATAACTCAAATTGGTGAATCCTGCACATAAAAACTGTTTATAGCCATTGTAAATATATCTGCTAACTCAGCAGCATCAGAAACTTCATCTGGAGACAAAGAGCCTCTTCGTCCCTCAGTAAAATTTGTTTCATAAGCTTTAATATATAGCTATCGCAAGTTTCTATAGTTAAGAAAGTAGCGGCACCAAGCGGTCAAATGTAATGAAATTTTTTGTGATAGAATGAACTAACTGTAACAATTCTAGGATTAATAACTTTAAGAAATCTTAAGTACTAAAATCGCAAAAAAGAAAGAATTCTGCTTACAAAAAAGTTTTTTTTTTCGTGAAAACCTGTTTAAAAATCTTTCAGATGTCCAATTTTTTATTCTTGAAATCCTTAACTCAACTAAGCAACAAAATTCCGACAGGAAGAGCTTGCACAGGTAATCAAGGGGACTCTCTAACCCCCCCCCCCCCCCACATTGAAGATATACTGTGTTAGTGAAAAGTGGTCGTGTACCAGGTATATTTTGTAATTTTTCAATTATGTATTAGGAGTCAAGCGTTAGTTCCAAAAATTTTGGGGCTGATACTTGAACACCCTCTTATTTGGAACAGTTTAAAAATTACTTGAGACAGCATTTTTTTTTTTTTTTTAGGAATATGTGATTAGGAAAATAATTATAAAATTGCCTACCAGCATTTTCGTCAAAAAATAAGAAATATGGTATAATAAATTACCTTTTTCAATTTTAAACCCAGAACGATCCATCATGACCCTGATTGGTGATTTTAGACTAGCTGTTTTTATTTGACTTGTCTTTTTGACTTTTTCTCTTGACGATGCATTTTGCTCATATTGTTTTTGATGTCCATATTTTTATGTGTTTTATTGTCTTTTATTACATTGTTTTCTATGTTGTATATTTCTATGTTACTAATCTTTTGTTTCTTTTCAGACGTTTTATATCCTGCTATGCAGAGCCCTCGTGGCAACACCTCTACAGTTTTCCAGCTTAGACTTCGTCCGGACTGATTCTACGTTGCAGTTAACCCCTTTTCGGGACGTCTTCGATGAAGGAGAAAGGGCGCTTCGCGCCGAAGCTCGTCACTTATTTTCAGATTTCAATTTTAAATACCCTTAATATCACTTAGCACTTTAACATTTTAAAAACACCCTGTCGCGACAATATTCGTCTATAATCGGGTTTCCCACGGTACTTTCTCGACTCATCCACCTACGCATTGACCTTTTAAAAATCTTTCCCATAACAGATTCCTTTTTCTGATTGGTCGGCCGAATCACAAGTAATAACAATCCATAGATGGGACGCACTTTCAAATTAGATTTCACGATGTAAGGTTGCGTGCTTTCCGGCGGGCCGAGCTTTGGCTCCGGCCCCGTTTTTTACAAATGTTACAAATGCTTTCTTCTACAATAAATCACCTTTGGACGTCCAATATTTGTTTCTTTCTAAATTTACTAATTAAGAATTATACTCTCTTGTGTAATAGATGTTATTCTATTGCATGTATTTTTGATTTTTTTACAGATCTATCGTCCCCATCGTGCTTGCCCTCAAGACATGATTAGGTTTCACTATCACTCGGATGAGTATATTGAATCTCTGCAGCGCGTAGCTCCCCACAACATTTAATTTTTTAATAAGGATCTAGTACGTTTTAATTTAGGAGGGGACTGGTATGCATTTAACTTTTAAATAAAAATATTTGTTGAAAGTTATTATGTAATGAAAGTTATGTTTATTTTGTATGAACATCTATTGTTTAAAACAATTAGATTTTCGTAATAAATAATATTGGAATCTTGCTAAAGAAGTTACTCGCAATAATAAAAAACGGTTTTTCTTGAGTTAGGAAAACTGGTACTTAATCCAAAAGTAAATATTTCGGATATAGATATACACTATTTGATAACCTAAGTTGGGTAAATATAAATATGCTATGGATAAGATCCTTCCGTGCATGTAAGCTGTTCCATAAATTTAATTGGGAATCCTCCCAGAAAACATGTTTTAAACATTAATTTCATTTAAGGCTAACAGATTTCGAATATTATTTGAGAAAATTTCGCAATTTAATCAGAATGAAAAGGGTATTTGTCAAATTGTATTCAGATCTTTTTTCATGTAAATATTACCTTACAAGAGTTTCTAACTAACGGACCAACAGCCTCTTACTTTTTACTATTTTTACCTTTTACTCTATCATAAGAAATATGATATTTTTATTAAGAAAATTTAATTAACATTTTCTGACATATTTCAAAATAAGTTGAAATACGGTTTTTCTTGAGTTAGGAAAACTGGAACTTTATCCAAAAGTAAATATTTCGGATATGGATATACATTTTATGATAACCTAATTTGGGTAAATATAAATATGCTATGGATAAGATCCTTCCGCGCATGTTAGCTGTTCCACAAATTATTTGTGAATCCTTCCAGAAAACATGCTTTTTACATTAATTTCATTTAAGGTCTAACAGATTTGAATATTATTTGAGAAAATTTCACAATTTTATCAGAATGAAAAGGGTATTTGTGTTAAATTGTATTCGGATCATTTTGCTTGTAAATATTACCTTACAAGAGTTTCTAACGTTTACAAGAGAGTAACTAACGGACCAACAGTCTCTTCCTATTTACTTTTTGTTTTTACCCAAGTTATGTTGGCACGGAGTAATAGGTATAAATCAGCTCAAAGCCCGTGTTAGACGTATGAAGACTATAGTCAAGAAAGTGCACAGTTACATAATAGCGACGAATGTTTCACTGCGCCAGGACATACTGCCAAAATGTCGAAAAATCAGGTAAAAAAAATTATCTCCAAAATAAATATGCAACTCTTTAAGTCGACCCAGCAAGGATTATAAAAACAGACTAAATATATAACAGTGAGAACGATTCCACATTTTTAACTGCTCTTAGAGCTAGTCCAAAACCACCTCCAATAGTATAGTGGCTAGAATAGTGTGTCAAGCGCAAATGTACTGCCGGGGAAGAGTAGTTATTCAAACGTGTCATAAGCAGATGGCATGTCACTGAACTATTCTGCTCATTTCTTAGACGTTTTCCACTTGACAAAAGCGTTTATTTTTAAAGAAACATTTAATGATTTCAAAGTCGGCAATTTTTTTTTATGAAAGAACAAAATTTATATTTCAGGATAGTTTAAAAATGGTTCAGTTAAAAAATACAGACATTTTTTTAAATGTGATTTAATTGTTCATTAAATGATGTATTTCCCCTAAAAATCCTGATCCGTACCGAAAAACATTAATATTTATGATTTTATTTATTTTCTTTTAAATACTACATAAAAATACAATATTTTTTTCCATTAAAAATTCATATAGTAAACAATTTTTCAAATTTCTAACGACATTTGTGTTTCTAAACTAAGATGTTTTAATCAAAACACTATGTGCTATTTTCAATACTTGTATATAATTTTTTATTTTTATGATATGGTTATTTTACTTTTCTGCAACACAAGTATAGAAGATAGTTAAACTTGAAATTAAACTCGCATTAGTCAAGAATTTAATGAAGAAAAATCCTCTCTTATATCAGATACAAAGATTGGATTTTCTAAGTGAATGCAGTTAAATTCATGCTTGCCAGTAGCTTTTTCTATAAAAAATTTCACAAATTTCTATCAAACTATAAAAACATAATTTTTATATTTTGGAATAAACAAAGCCGATTCAAAAACAATAAAGTTAAAACTTACAAGAATTAATTTACTGATCCTTTCACTCCTAATGATTTTAGGCACAAATGATAGCAATATAGTTGTATGCACATTTGTTTCACTGACATCGAAGCATCATTAAAAGTTTTAAGTTTTTCAAGTTTTTTTATCACTAAGCTCATTAATTTGGGAAATATAGAAATGCATCCGTGTTATTAAACAAAATTTTTAAATTTTACAGTTAGCATTTGTATGAGAACTGCAACCAATCAAGTAAAGTTAAATGTTACTGTAACACTTCAAAACATAAAATATACTATCTTTTTGGGGCCGGGATAGCCTGGTTGGTAAGGTCTTCAATATATATATCAACGACTTCCTCGCCACACCAAGATGCATAATAGCCCAATTCGCAGACGACACGGCCATCCTCTCCAAATCCAGAAACCCACAAACGGCCATTACTTATATTCGATTAGTCCTTGACGAAGTCACTGATTGGTGTAAAGAAAGGAAAATCAAATTCAACCATTTTTAAAAGGGAGTCGATTATCTTCAAGAGAACATTACGATCCAGATAGACACTTACCACAAAGGTGAAAATATAACGCAGTGCCACAAATGCCAACGGTATATGGCCTCAGCCAAAACCACTGCAACAATGCCGCCAAATGCGTTAATTGTGCGGGTCCCCACCGCACCAAGGACTGATCTCAAAAGACGAGGATGCTTTCTCCCAAACGCGCAAGGTGCAATGAATACCACCCTGATAACTACCGCCAGCGCTCAAAACGCCCGTTCAATAGCCTCCCAGCGTGAAATGTTCGATAGACTGAACATTTCTGACCACGTGTCCCTCTTTTCGGTACATGCGCATGCCTAGTTCTTTCATACATCCTACACACGGTATTGCAGTTAAATTGACCTCAATAAGGGTTAATAATATGATAACGTAATAAACACACATAATTAACATAATAAAGTGATCCATATCAAATTCCATCAGACATGACCCATTCGTTTGCTGCACTAATTGTGTAAATATCTCTATCCATTTCTTTTTTATTAACTTTTAAGAACAGGTAGTCTATTTTGGGGCACCCTGTAACTTACATGTGTTTATAATTCCACTTTTCGAAATTGCTTCGAATAAAATTATTTTACTTTTTCAAAATTAAAAAAAAAATATTCGAACCAATTTCAAAATATGGGTTTGTTGGACCTGTAATTCAGCTACATTTGTCACATAAAAAACCCCGTTTGTAAAAATATTCAATACAAGTGGAGAAATACGCCTAAAAATAATTTATTTCCCATTGGATTAACACTGAGGCACTTCGGTTTGGAGACCCGTGGTTCATTTCCAATTAACACACCGAGCTCTAAAAAAAAAAAAATCGACTTACCGCTTCGGAAGCAGTCGAGTTTAGGGTTCTGGAAGCTGCAGAAATCTTGCTTTGGATTATTGCTCAGCGCAAGCAGCTCGCCACCGTCTTTCGTCTTGGTGAAACGCAGGTTTCCTTTAAGAGTTCAATGTTTCATTTAGAGCTGCCCATACACGGATAGGTCATGGGACGGAACATATGATCTTTCACCAAACATCGCCACTCTTTCACCAAGAAGTAACTGAAAGCATATTCAATCTTTAGTAACTGATTTTTTTGTGCCTTCTTCAACATGCCAAACCAATCATCAACGAGTGAACAATCTTTCAGTCACATCATGAAAGAAGAGTAGCTGTCCCAAAATGGACTACCTGTTTTTAAAAGTTAATACAAAAGAAATGAATCGAGATATTAACACAATTCTTGCAGAAAACGAATGAGTCATGTCTGGAATTTGATATGGAACACTTTATTATGTTAGTTATGTTTATTACGTTATTATGTTTTTCTTTTTATTATGTTCAATTTAGCCGCCAGATAGCGCTTCATTACCGTGTGTTGGCTGTAGGAAAGAGCCAGGCATGCGTATACACCGAAAAGAAGGACACGTGGTCAGAATTGAACATTTCTGACCTTTAATAAAGTGTAGCTACATAATAACGTTTTTAACATAACTAGCATAATGAAGTGCTCCATATCAAATTCCAGACATGACTCATTCGTTTTCTGCAAGAATTGTATTAATATCTCTATCCATACATCTCTTATTAAATTTTAAAACAGGTAGTCCATTTTGAGACACCCCGCATATTTGGTGAAGGATTCACGTGTTATGTCCTTGTTTCCGTTCCTCTGTGTATGACCTGCTTTAGATGTTCAGTCTTCGGTCAGTCCCATTCAGCTAATGCAATAGTTTTAAGATAGCAAGCTCTTTGAAAGCATTACGTTGCCAAACAAGCCACAATATATGCTACTATTTAAAAAAAGAACAACAACACTTGTACTATTTTAAAAAGAAAGTTTCATGTAACCGTAACTTCCCCTTCAGATGGCGCTGATTCACTAGGTTGAAGTTCACTAGGCTAAATGTAATGTTTTACTGAAAAAGTTGTATTGAACAATATAAGTGCTGCCAACTCCTCAGCCGAATAAAAAATACGTTGTCATTGTTGTACAAAAACCAATACCGAAGCAAGTGGACAAGTATTCGTCGTCAGAGAGGGCTGATTTAAAATTATTAGTCTAATCTTTAAAGTTATACAGAAAAAAAAATGCCCTAAACAATAAAAAATTTGCAATTCCTGAAGTACAAAGTCATTGTTTGTACAAAAAAATATACTCATACTTGCCGACTAGTCTAAAATGTCAGTGCAATTTCTTTTGCAAGTAAAGGATAAATAAATATTTTTCTCTAATGTGAACCTAGAAGTTAAAGCTTTTGTCCCTTACCTGTTTCGTCAAACTTCCTCAATGACCTAGAAATATTTTCATTCGGCCCATATAGTTGTGAAGCGTCAATGAATACAGTTTCTTCGTCAACTTGCTGCCGGGGTCCTAGACCAAAAAGAAAATTACGCTCTGTTCACATTTTGGTAAATGCTTCAGAAAAGAACGAGCTTTTCATTGACCTACCTAGAAGAGGGCCCAATTTAAAAAAACAAGTTGCTGGCTTTTAGCAAACATTTGGCGGATTTTCCAAAATAAGAAAAAATTGCATTTTTCTTAAGGTATCCAAATGTTTCAACTCGTTATTTTGGGTGAGATAATCAATTTTTTTTATCTACTTTTATAACCTGTTTTAATACTTTTCAAAAACAGATTTACTTTGGATTCTACGACTTGTATTACCGAAGTTACTAGCTTTTGAAGTAGGGTCACTCGCTAATAAGTGCAACCGCAAGTGGCATTCCGAAAACAGAAGTAAAAGTAAGTTATGAAACTTTTCATTTAAATTGCTATTAAAATGCAAGAAATGCGTAAAAATAATTAGTTTGATGTTTAATAAGTTTCTTTTAATTTTTTTTTTGTTTTTTAAAATTAAATTATTGCAATATGGCAACAAGGTATAATCCCAGAGTTTGTTTACAATTTTACTAAAAAATAATACAATTTTATTAATACCCTCTAACTCTATGACTACTCTATACAATGCTTACCTTTGATAAAATGATACATATAAAAAACTTTTTATATATAAAAAAAACTGAATTTTTTGGGGGCGATTGCTCAAATGACATAGTTAAACCGCCTAAGTATAGTCGTTTATCCTTCGAAGCTTCATCGAAATATCTTGACCACCAACCTAACCAGCATGCTCTCTCTCTCTTGTACAGTTAATAAAGTTCATTCATGCCACAGAATTCCGTCCGTTGACGAGCAGAGGTATCTTCCGTGGCATAACGTTGTTAGGAGTAACCACGGCCAACTCAACTAATAAGCCAGATAAGCTCCCTGTGACGTCACACAATCCACCCGGAATGGGTTGTCGGCTGTTCCGAGATAGAACAACGGTACTCGCTTAGAACTTGAAGTATAGCCGGCCATGCAAGAATAGAAATCGAACTTTCTTTTTTTGGAAAAGTCGTTAAAAAGCCGGACGTATAGCGTGACGCCTTTTACCGTGTCTAGCCAGTATGCAAGCCTTTTCCTCCCCATCCCCGCATGCGGTTTTCTTCGAAACGGCGTAAGCGTGTTTTTTCCTCACCCTACTTGGTTACTACTGTTTTGATAGTTAACTTCAAACGTGCTAGGTTTAGAAAAGCGATGTCCCCCCCCCCCCCATTTCCTAGAAAACCCATCGTAGGGAAGTTGGAAGAAAGTATTTTCGAAGCTTACATTCTGGCTAGACATGGTATAATATCTTCTTTAACCTTAAAATTGAGTAGGAACTTTATTTGTACCTGCAGTAGTGGTTGGTAGACATATATATTTTCAGGCTTGTGTGCTTGGTCGCAAGGACCCTCTTTTAACCATCGTCAAGTAGGACAACACCAGACACACACAAATACTTATGACAGATGTTGCCATCTGTCGCCACCTCCGCAATTTAGACATGTCCCTGAAGGGGAGGGAAATTTTCTCCAGGGACCCATGGGAAACTGAGTAATGACCGCCCACAGGACTTTCGGACCCAACAGATTTTACGAGCACGTACTCCGCATTACTCGACAAACACAAACATCCATGCCTGAACGGGATTCGAACCCGGACCCAGCAGCTCCAGAGGCCAATGCCTTAACCACTATGCAGCTGGATCGGCTACCTGCAGGAAATTAGTGAGAATTGAAAAAAATGATGCCACTCAGAAAAGATAAATTGTGAGCAACAACTGGTGGCTTTACAGCAGCTTGAAATATTTGTCACATCAAATTTCAATGGGAGTAACTCACCTAGTGCGCAAGTTCCGCACGCTGCCGAGCGCACGTTGTGGAGGCAGGTGATGTTGAACTGCGAGAAGAACGGGTCTCCTGGCTCGATGATAATCGGGTCGCACTGAGGATGGTTGCTCTTGCGAACCGGGCAGCAACGCAGCATCGCACCTTTGGCTGGGCACAGAGACGGAGATAATATCTTTTAATACAATAATTCAAACATGAATATAATATTTTCTGTATGTTTTGCATACCAGTAAAAATAATATAGATAATTTTTTCATGCCGAGATCTGCGATTGAAACACCAATTGAAGATCTTGTAGTGAAAGAACCTTATATGTCACCTCTCCTCGGGGAAGGTGCTCAATTCTGCCGTGGGCAGGTAAACTGCAGTTACTTAAATAGTGACTTGGATCATTGTTGTAAGCACTTTATTACCATAGCAATTAAGAAAACATACTGGGAAAAAATTTATTTCAGATCAAAAATGTTAAAATGGGTTGTTGTGATTACTGTAGTTTACCACTATTGCCAGTATTGTTAGAGATTTTAAGTTTATCGTTTGGTCCTAAATACGTGCAAAGCAACACTTACAATTTTTTTTTCAAAATTGTCACTAAGCACGTTCTTCCACTAAGCTCTTCAATTTGCACTCTGCAGTATCGATGCTGTGAGTCTCAGCTCTCTGTGGTTATTAAAGTATGCCGAGGGAACCCAAGCACAACGGATGCTCAAGGGATATAATACATGCCACATAATCATATGACATGCATGACCATGATTTTCTCACACAGAAAATCTGACGGGCCTCTAATGCCCACATGCGCGGCAGATTTTTACCATGGAAAAAATAAAGCCGTGAAAGAACTTTCGTTTTCTTTTGCAATCCTTAATCTGAATCAAGTTTAAAGTTTAAAAGTCATGTTTAGAGGTACTATATTTCGCATTGATACTGTTAAGTTTTTTTTTATTAAGTAAAAAAAATAATAGTGGCTCTGATTCACAAATTTTTAGTTATTTGCCTAATTTGTGACTTCTTGGATACAAGTTTCAGGATATAGGACTTCTTGGATAAAGTAGGACTTAGAATAGATTTAAATTTCAAGAAGCATAGTTTCTCCAGAAATTGTGCGTAATAGAGTAATCAAAATGCAACAAAATCCTTATCAAAATCCTTTCTTAGGGTAATTAATCCTTTCCTTAAGAAGATTTAATTACCCTAAGGAAATATTTTCATTCGAAGAGATATTCAAGTTTTTGTGTTCAAAAGTTTACTTATTTAGTTGCTTTTAAAACATTGGATTTCAATTATTGACCTCCGAAAAATTTCTCAAAATAACCAGCAACTTGAGAATGTTAATGTTTCAGACGATGTAATGCTCTTATTTACATTTACCCACGTCGTGATATTGAAATGATTGTTTTAGTTTTGCTCTAAAAAGGACCCCTTATAGGTTAACTAATGTAATACTTGTCAGCCACTATGCTACTAGGATATATCTTAAAAACATGCCATCAGATGGCGCTGATTTATGTTTACGAGATTGAACGTTGTTGTGTTGTTGTGGCTAATCCTCCTTGGTCTGACGAAGTCAGACCAAGTCCATAAGGTCGTTCACCCGAAGAAAGTCTAAGAGATTAAACGTTAAAATTTTATCAAAAAGTTGCTACAAACAGCATCAATGCTAGCATCTCCTTAAAAACAATGTCATTTTTTAAACAAATAATGACTGGTACAAGTCAGTTGCTTCGGTATCGATATTTTTTTGAAAAGCTTGAACATTCTCTTTTATACCCGCACGATCGTGATAGCTTGGTCTTAAAGGGATATATGATATACGATGTGATGTAACTCACGTCCTTTCGTGACAGGCGTGAGCAGCAAATCGTGGCCCAGGAACTGTCCCCAGATCGTGAGCATGGCCGTCACGTTAGGGATGGTCTGCGTCAGCTCTCCGTGCAGCTTCACGCTCACGGTGCGGGGGGAAGGGAGGGAACCCCCACCAGTCGACCTCCGCTTTTCTGATATACCTGTCGAGAGAAGAACAGACATGAACACACAGGAATGTTTTAAAAATGTCATACCCTTTACAAATACAAAAATTTTCGACCAGCAACAGGACAGAGGCCCAGCAAGGTTGGCCCAAAATATATCTAATTCCTTACCAGTTTCCAATAGCTATCGAGATTCTTATTAAAATCTTCCACACTTGCTTTGAATAAGCAGGATAAGTTTCCTTTATTTCCCTAACTATAAGTTTAGTACATTTTTTAAGCTTTACAAGTACAGTTTTTAACTGATCTGAGTGCAAACGAAAAAATTGAAAGCTTATTTTCTCGTTTTCAACATATTGTCACCTAGCACGTACTTCCACTAAGCCCTTCAATTGAGTAGTATAAAAGAGAATGTTCAAGACCTCCGTTTAACCCTTTAAGACCGGCCGTCAGATGACGCTGATTTAAGTTTACGAGACTAAACTTTAAGAGTTTTTTTTTCGAAAAGTTGCTTTTAAGCAGCATCAATGCTAGCATCTCCTTAAGAAAAACGTCATTTTTATACAAATAACGACTGGTACAAGTCAGCTGCTTCAGTAATCGATATATTTTGAAAAGCGTGAACATTATCTTTAATACCAACACGATCGAGATAGCTCAGTCTCAAACGGATATGACAACCTTTTGAATAAAACCTTTAACATTTTGTTTCATAAACTTAAATCAGCGCCATCTGAAGGGGTCTTAAAGGGATATTGTCTTAAAAGAAGCCGACATGGAGACGTAGTTTGTTATAAAGACTTTTACTCATGTTCGAGAGATTAACTTATTAACGTCTTAGCAGTTGGAGAAAAAGTTGTGAAGTGTCGAATTGATGCAGAATGTGATGTCTTGCTCAGTTCAATTGACCAATTAGATACGAGAATGAGGGATGGGTAAAGGCGAAATTATCATAAAAAGATATTTGCTGAGTGAAATATGTTCCATGAGGATGAACTGATAGTTTTGCAATTAGGATGTTCTTGGGACGTTAAAGATATTAGTTCAGTATGAATTATCGCCGCACTAAAGCTACTTGAGAGCTATTGGCGACGGGCGTCATAATTTAGAACCACAGTCAGAGGACGAGCCGGCACCTGAGTAGGCACCCTAGCGCAACACAACCGTTAAGGAAGACATCGTACGCAGCGTCGGGACTTCGGAGCATATTTAACGTGCACTCCCTGTACACGCGTATTATTCTTCTGACGTTTTTAGATGCACGGGCCGTTTTTAGGTCGGCAGTTACTTTGGCGATGCTTGGTCTCGAACTTGGAACCTTCCGCATGCAAGGGATGAACGCCTTAATCGACTGTGCTACCAAGCCGCTGTAAATATATTAACAAGTAATATTAAGGAGGGAATTTAAATTATGAGGTTTAAGAGGAGCTGAAAATCGTAGATGGGCCACGGCCCACACTCAAATATCAAGGCCAGAACAGCTCTCCCAAACACGCTTGACGGAGAGTATAACGTCACCGTTCCGAGTATTGTTGTTATGAAGTAAGATAACTGGTCTCGAAACAAGTTCGAAACCACTCGTTCACGGCTGATCAGATTTTCAGGGTTCCGAGTGATTCCGGAATATTTTCTTCAACTTCAGCACTCGGAGGAGGGGCGTCAAACTTTCCATAGATGCTTATGTTTAAAAAAGAAGTAATTTAAATAGGCTGGTGCGAATAGGCTCACAAAAAACTACAAACCCAAAATAAATAAAAAAAATAATAATACATAATAACGTTGATAGCTTTTCGTTTCGCGTAAATTACAGTACAATTATTAGAATTTTTAATTTTTATTCACGATTTTTTTTTTCAATCAATTACATCTTACAGAACTTAAAGCTAGAAATCGGAAATCGAACAATAACCGACGAGCGTCGGCTCGAAGCGTCCTTAATAATTCCTCGAAAGCGTCCCATAATGGTGTTAACTTTGACTGGGAATAAATCTGGACAAAGTCTTCGCTGTAATTCTGGTACTCTCAAACATCTAAAACAATCATTTTAATTTTATTCTTGAGTATTTATTTCTATTAGAGGTAGTAAGTATTTACTGGTTTATATAGTCATAATTTTTTTTGTGAAAGTCTATTTGTATTCGTGTTTTTTTTTCAATGGGGAGGGGGGAGGGGTTACAGGTCACGTGTTCAAATTGATTATAGCCATGCTCACTGATTTGTAATGAGATTTAAAAAAGTTTTTTGGTTTTCTATAATTAATATTTATTCTATAATTTCTATTATTCACGTCTATTCGGTTTTATAACATTTCAAGAAATATCAAATGCAAGGATAAAAATAGACGTCAGCCCTATTTTTTTTTATAAAATTAGGATCGGAAACATAATGATGCCAAATGGCATCAGTGGGACTAAAAGGGTTAAATGATAAGGTCTACAAAGAACGTCCTGCAACCTTGGCGGATCTGAAAGCCTCAATTGTTCGCCAGGTTCAATTAATTTCTGCAGATTTGAAGCACACAGCGATAAGAATGGAAAGTGTTACGGAGAAGCATATACAAGAAGTCCCAAAATGGATTAAACCTGTTTTTAAAAATCAATAAAAAAAGAAATGGATGCAGATATTAACACAATTCTTGCA
Organism: Hylyphantes graminicola; assembly: GCA_023701765.1. Classification (NCBI taxonomy): domain Eukaryota; kingdom Metazoa; phylum Arthropoda; class Arachnida; order Araneae; family Linyphiidae; genus Hylyphantes; species Hylyphantes graminicola. The sequence goes on from CM043112.1 coordinate 14,612,846, forward strand.
GAAAACGAATGAGTCATGTCTGGAATTTGATATGGAACACTTTATTATGTTGGCTATGTTTCTTACGTTATTATTTTATTATGTTCAATTTAACCGACAGTGGGTGCTGCAATACCGTGTGTTGGCTGTATGAAAGAACTAGGCATGACCTATCAGCAACTTTTTTGAACTATTTTTTTTTGTAATAAATGGAGAGTTCATGATCTGAAGTGTCTATATCTCAAAGTTTATCACATTCAAATTTCCATAAAATTTCTTTTTTTTTTTTAATTTTCAGAGCTAAATTAAGATTTTTTTTAAAAAAAAGTGTCTACCAGTATTTATGTTAAAAAAAAGTTTTATGAATTTTTTAATTTTTTAAAAGAATTAATCCTTGTATGAATCAACAAATATTAGTAAAGCTAGTTTTTCTTTACATGGGAAACTGGTAGTATCGAAAGGCAGGAATTTCGGACTGTAGTTTAAAGACAAATTTTACGTTTAGCGCTATTAGTTTTACAAAGAAAGTTTATACGGCATAAAAGTTATACCCGCCTCCCTCTTTCGAATGAAAAACTTTTTTTTCATGTCTTTTACAGAAGTATTATTTTAATATTACCCGAAAAATGGTTATAACAAATTTACAGGTAAGATCGATAACATCATTTCCTAAAGAAAACCACAATTTTGTGTCGTCCCCATGGACTGTTTTTACGTTCCAGTCATTTTCACAAACCGGAACATTACAATGAAACCATTTTTACCAATAACTCATTCAAATAGTTTAATATAAAACTCATACGCAAAAAAACAACACATGAATCGACCAAAAGCTGTCATCCCCAAACGTAAAATACGACGAAGTATCAGCGTCCCCTCCATTCGCAGGAACACTGGCGCTTTTCTTTATTATGTTATTACAACTTATTATGTTCAATTTAACCGACCGACGGCGCTTTAATACCGTGTGTTCGTTGTATGAAAGAACTAGGCACGCGTATATACCGAAAAGAAGGAAAAGTGGTTAGAACTGAACATTTCTGACCACTAGGGTATGCGCATACATCTTTTCGGTGTATGCCTAGTTCTTTCATACAGCCAACACACAATATTGAAGGGCCATCTGTCTGTTAAGTTGAACATAATAAAGTGTAATAACGTAATAAACACAACAAAGTGTTCCGGATCAAATTCCAGACTTGACTCATTCGTTTTCTGCAAGAATTGTGTTATTATCTCTATCCATTTCTTTTTTATTAATTTTTAAACACAGGTAGTCCATTTTGGGACACCCTGTATAAGCTTTCTTATATAACTATCTCCAGTTTTTTATTTCTTATAATATAATGGCCACATCAAGTGATAAAATATATTAATGAATTTATTTTTTTATAAAATTAACATATTGTTTAATTTCTATCATTTGTATTTTTAGGCAATCTTTATAAAGTATCTAAAATTTCAAAAATGCAATAGTTTCATAAAAATTTTTTTGATTTATTTAAAGTGAATTTTTTTAAATAAATAAAACTCTTTAAAAATTGTTCAAGTTGTTTATTTTTTCATTTTTCAGATCCATATGACCGCAGGTTGGTCAAACAGTAAAAGGAATCAATTTTTGACAAGGATTTCGAAATTCTGTTTGAAGGGTAGGATAGGGTTGATACATATGTATTCCGGCTTGTGTGCGACCCGCTTATAAACCTTCGTCAAGTAAGACAAGGCATAGAAAGAATTTTTACTGTCACAGAGTGAGAAATTACACCCAGGGCAAAGGCGGGAATCGAACCCGCATCCGGTACTGTGCGCAGTATGTTAGCGGAGGCAGCTATCTAAACCACTCGGCCATCCGGGCCCCCTGACTGAGAAGGGTTTGACCAAGTCAGGGCTGTGAGGCGCCCTGTGGTCAGTGTCTCGATCTACAGATCGGAAGGTCCCGCGATCGAGTACTGGATGCTGAAAACTCACCGAGTATATGCGGAGTACGTGCTCGTTAAATCTGTTGGGTCCGAAAGTCATGTGGGCGGTCATTGCGCAGTTTCCCACGGGTACAGGTTCCTGGAGACTACTTCCCTCCCCTTCAGGGACATGTATAAAATGTGGAGATGGCGCGTGATAGATAGCAGCATCTGTCACGTATATGTGTGCATGTGTGTGTTGTGACTGTCTTACTTGACGAAGATTTATAAGCGGCTCTCTGAGCAAGCACACAAGCCTAAAAATATATGTTTACCATCCAACCAATCGTATAGTCTCACCGTCGCCGTAATCAGGGTCCACCAGTCTCAGGTAACAGGACGGAGCGGCTCCCCACAGCGGATTGCGGAGGTTGTTGCAGCTGCCATCGTAGGTCCGGTACTTGCTGTCAGGGTCGCAAGTCGCGTTGAAGGGACGACTGCACAAGTCCCGCCCTCTGGACCTAGGTTCGATACCACCCGCACTGGATCGAACCTGATCACTGCTGAGGTCGAAACTGAAAATAAATAAATAAATAAATAAATAAATAAATAAATAAATAAATAAATAAATAAATAAATAAATAAATAAATAAATAAATAAATAAATAAATAAATAAATAAATAAATAAATAAATAAATAAATAAATAAATAAATAAATAAATAAATAAATAAATAAATAAATAAATAAATAAATAAATAAATAAATAAATAAATAAATAAATAAATAAATAAATAAATAAATAAATAAATAAATAAATAAATAAATAAATAAATAAATAAATAAATAAATAAATAAATAAATAAATAAATAAATAAATAAATAAATAAATAAATAAATAAATAAATAAATAAATAAATAAATAAATATTCCCGTTGGAGGTTCATGTATTGAAACGTTGAAGAGCTTAGTGGAAGAAAGTTCTATGGGAAATTTTGAGAAAAATATAAAGCTAGAGATTCGTTAAAAAAAACACAGAATATATGTACAATTTGTATTGCTAGATAGGTAAATTACAAACTAAACTATCTATCAATTAATAATCTTGAAATTAATCTGGTCAGGCGGGCAACACTATGGGGTTGTTTCACGGCAAATATGGCAACACCTCTGTAGGTTTGTTTTCCTCAACTAGAATTTCAATGATGGCGGCCTCCATGCTCGTTTTATTCGAGATAGCCACTCATTCATCAATTCAGGATCAGCATGGGGAAATACGTGTAATGAATCTTTTCTTTCTGCACAATTTTACGTTAATGAATTATTAGAACAGCCAATAGCACAGCAAAACCTTGGCATTTAAAAAAAATTAACAACTCCAATATTCTCTTCGAAAACTCACTGCCGAATAACAAATCATAAACAGCAATTCTAAATTAGGGATGGGTCGGTCCGAAATGAACGTGTCCGATTCTAAATTAAATTCTAAAATTAGTTGGTTGGTTGGTAGACATACATTTCCAGTAAGACATGCAAAATACACTCACCCACATATACACATACGTGACAGATGCTGCCATCTATTGCGCTCTGGTTTCCTAACCGTTGTGCTGCCGGGTCAGCACAGTAATTCTAGAGCAGATATATTAAATTCTAGTTGAGGAAGACAAGTGTTGCCAGATTCGCCGTGAAACAACCCCATTCCCTTCTTTAAGGTATACATACACACTAGAAAAGGCCAAAAATAATCAAATTAGGTATTTTTTAAGTTCGTTAGAATTTTCAATTCTTCCTCTTTATAATGATGTAAAGTTTGTACTGATACTTACCTCCAATAAAAAGCTAGAGATTTTTGTAATCTTCCAAATCATGAAAGTTAGTTAGCTTTTATAACCTTTAAACTCCATATTCTCAAAACTTCATTTTTCTCATGCGTTACTTAGCTTAAACAATGATAACTAAAGTTAAAATTAATATTTGTCAAATGAATTGTTTATTTACTTGTGGAATAAGTTGGGAGAGGGCGTGAACCTAAAAAAAAATTTGTTTTTGTTTTATATTGCATATCAAAGTTTATTTTTTCTTTAAAAAAATGGATTTTTTTAAATGTTGCTCATTGTAAAAATTTATAATTTAAAAAGTAAAGGAGCCACAAACTTGGTTTGAGGTTCACGCCCTTCTGAATGAATTGGTGATTAATTTCCATGTCAAGTTTATATGTCTAAGTAAATTAGTTCTTGAGTTATGAATATTTAAAAAACATGCTAATTAATGCTTAAAATGCTAAGTTATTAGTATTTAAAAATATTTTTACACGTACTCTCATACACTTATGAATCATATCAAATATAAAAAAAAAAAATTGTATTGTTAAGTGAAGTATTGGGAAAAAGAGTTCAAGTGTATATGCACACCTTAAAGATAGTAAGTTCCCCTTTCATTTAAACTTTAAGTTGTCAATACTTATTTAACGTTTGCAAGTATCTATCATTTATGTGACCATAAGGACGATTGCACAAGTCGCGTATTCCACATACCATTTGTTTGTTACATAAAGGATTAGCCGGCTCTCGTAATCTTGCGTAAGAAGGTTTGCGTACAAGTATTATAAATATTCATAATAACCCACGTATTAAAACCTTTTGATTCAAGTGAAGCAACTAATAAGGTTACAAAAAAAAATAATAATAATAAGGCCCAACGATGAATGTGGCAGTAAAACCGCACCATGCACGAACCTTTGCAGGGTGCAAGGGTACTTGCTTGGTCAACATACAGTTACACAATCCGACAGTTAGTTGTAATCACCTGACCATCCAGATGAAAATGAGCCTCATCCGCCAAAGGATGTTCCGCAGTCAAGCAGCATCGGCCACCTTCAGGGTCCTTCTCAGTCAGTTTGTGTAAACTATTGATTTTGTAAGGATAATAGCCCAGAATCCTGCGCATCACACCAGATGGTCGAATCGGAAAATCCACGTGTAGATAGGCAAGTTGTTTCAACGACTGTCAAAGCAACGTATTCTACGCTTGCGTCCTCTACCTGCCAAAAGTCAGACAGCTGTACGCTCTTTTCAAACTTTTTCATCATTTTTCGCCGACCACAAGGTGTCATCAGTTCTCGGCGTAACTTTTGCAGCTTACGGAATTCCCTTAACACAGCAGCGGAGTTCTAATAGTTCTAGTAGAAAAGTTTAACAAACAGAGCTTTTTCTTTCAAGGTAGGCATTTTGCAGCAGCAAGTTCGAATTTACTGCCTGTCTTCCAAATTTTTTGGGCTTGTGTATTGGATTTTTTGCGCAGAAACGCTATTTCTAAAAATCACGTTGTTGCAATATGCAAATTGCTAATGTGAAACCCTCAATTGTTCGGCAATTTTCAGGAATTTCTGCGGTCCTTTTGCGTTCCACAGTAGAACACATAGCTACAACCATTTCCGAAAGAGCTATCACGATCGTGCGAGTAAAAATGGGAATGTTTAAGTTCTTCAAAAATATCGATAACGAAGAAGCTGACTGGTACCATTCGTTATTTGTATAAAAATTACTTTTTTTTTATAGTTGCTGTCATTTATTTTGTTTAACGCATTTTTTTTCGATAAAACTTCTAATTTGGTCTCATAATTTTAAATCAGCGCCACCTGACCGCTGATCGAAAAGGGTTATCTAGCAGCTCAAAACTACAAGGCATAGAATTAAAGAACTTGACATTTTATATACATTTTTTACAAAATTTTACCTATCGATTTTTATTCGAAGTTTAGTAGTAGGTGATTACGGGAAAAGGAAAAAATACGCCTTTTCATGTTTTACTTGCTTGAATTTTGTGCTTGATGCCAGCTGATATGTCATGTTATTACTTGTCCACGATTGCAAATTACTAGTTAATATGCTGTAATAAGGCTCTGTTTAGAGGTAGAAATTTACAATTTACAACTTTGAGATACAGACGCTTCAGATCATTCGTCGATAAATTGTCGATAGACCATGTCCAGTTCTTTCATACCATAGATATAGAAAGTAGCAGATATGCCTATCAATTGCGCTAAACCGTAAAACGTAATACTAAACCGCGCGATTGTGTGATAAAGCCATATTATGCAGTTTTCGCAATGCATCACAGGATACTGGTTCGAAAAAAATGCTTTTGCCGAAGAGTAACATGAGATAAAAACTGCATTTTTAATATGCTTCTTTTATGAATAGATATCTCATGTCTGCCAGTAATTATCAATACATATCCAGCTATAAACTTATACTAGCAAAACTGGTAAAGCGTTTAAATCTGAAATATATAAATATTTTATTAGTCGAATTATCTCAAGGTGCCTCCTAGTGGCGTAAGGCATGCAATGTGCGAGGCATGCGAATTGCCTTATGGGATACTTGCTGAAAAGTGTGGCTTCACCTTTTCCCCCTTGGGGCAGATCTGCTACTTTCTAAATCTATGTTTCATACAGCCACACAATGTATTGCAACGCCGACTGTTGGTTAAATTGATTATAATAAAGTGTAATAACATAATAATGTAAAGCGGCAGTGTTCCTTCGAATGTAGGGGCGCTGATACGCACTTCTTATTTTACGTTTGGAGCTGACAGCTTTTGGTTCGATTGGTGGGTTGTTATTTTATGCGTATGTTTTATATTAAACTATTTGAATGAGTTAGTGGTAAAAATGGTTTTTATTGTATTGTTCCTGTTTACGAAAATGACTGGAGCGTTAAAAACAGCCCATGACGTAATGAAGTTTTAAAGTAGTAACTTATAAGTAGTTTCGAAAAATGATGTTATCGATCTTACCTGTAAATTTGCTACATCCATATTTCCTTAGACTTTTGTAGAAGACACTAAATAGAGTTGTTTTTCATTCGTAAAGGGAGGAGAGGTTTAATTTATATTTTCATATAATTTTTTTTAGTAAAACCAGCCATTCTCATTAAGTCAGAAATTACTGCATTTTGAATCTACCAGTTTCCCCATTTAAGAAAAACTAGCTTTTGTAATTTTAAGAGGACGTTCGGGATATCTACACAATAAAAAAATTTAAAAATTCATATACCATTCTATTTAAAATAAGTACTGGTGGGCAATTGAAAAAAAATATTAATTTAGTTAACTAGTTTAGTTAAATATTAATTTTTAAAAACAAATAGTCCATTTTGGGACACCCTGTATATGTTTCTCCGTAACACTTTCCATTCTGACCGCTGCGTGCTCCACAGCAGAACGCAGTAAATCTGCAGACATTTCTTGAAATTGCTGAACAATTGAGGCTTTTAAATCCGTCAGGACGTACTCGGTAGACCTTATCCTGTAAGTATCCCCACAACCAGAAATCACATGGGGTGAGATCAGGTGAGCGAGGAGTCCAGGTAGTCGGGAAAAAAGCGGCTGATCACACGTTCATCGGTGAAAGTTGCTTGCAACACCTGTCGAATGTCAAGAAGGGTATGGGGAGGGTCAGCATCGTGTATGAATATGAATATCGTATCCTGGAGGCGGCCACGTTGCTGAAGTTGAGGGATCACAAATCTTGTCAACATGTCTTTATATACCGCCTCTCTGTGACAGAGCAGTTTTTAACCCTCAATGAGTCATCTCCTAAAAAAAAAGGCACAACGATGAATGTGGCAGTAAAACCGCACCATGCAGTAACCTTTGCAGTGTGCAAGGATACTTGCTGGATAGCGCGCGGGTTTTCAGTTGCCCGAATCCGGTAGTTGTGTGCAATCACTTGACCATCCAGATGAAAATGAGCCTCATACGACCAAAGGATGTTCCACGGTCAAGCAGCATCGACCACCATTCGGACTAAGAACTGCCGAGAAAATATTTCCCGAAATTCAAAATCCTTATCTGTCAGTTTGTGTAAACTATTGATTTTGTAAGGATAATAACCCAGAATCCTGCGCATCACGCCAGACGGTCGAATAGGGCATATCCACAGCACGAGAAACAGTTTTCGCACTGACAACATTACGTGGAGATAGGCTAGTTGTTTCAACGACTTCCAGAGCAACGTCGTCTACGCTCGCATATCCGACAAGAGCTTCCGTCCTCTACCTGGCAAATCTCCCAGCTTTCCGGTTATTTCAAACTTCTTTATCATTTTTCGTATATTCTGTTGATGCTCGTTGTGTAATTGTTGTTTTTGTTAGTGTCCGTCCGAGTGTTTGTCAAAAGAGGGTAACTCATTTTTCGTCCGCGACTAAATTTCTTGTCCCTCAGGAGTGTTTGTGCGACAATGGCTCCGCAATATTGAATGATCTTATCTGATAGTGTTATTGGCCCACAGAGTCACTTTCTCAGCTTTCGGAATTCCCTTAACGCAGCAGCGGACTTCTCGTCGTCCTAGTAGAAAGATTCAACTAACAGAGCTTTTTTTTTTAAGGTAGGCATTTTGCAGCAGCAAGCTGGAATGAACTGACTGTTAAATGCTACCCGTCTTCTACATTTGTAATGCATGTCTATTGGATTTTTTACGCAGAAACGCTTTTTCTGAAAATTACGTTATTGCAATACGCAAACTACTAATGTGAAACTCTCAATTGTTCGGCAATTTTTAGGAATTTCTGTGGTCTTTTTGTGTTCCACTGTTTAACACATAGCTATAACCTTTCATACCGAACTATCACGATCGTGCCGGTAAAAAAAAATGTTAAAGTTCTTCAAAAATATCGACACATCAGCAACTGATCAGTACCATTCGCTATTTGTATAAATAAGTACTTTGTTTTTAAGGAGTTGCTGGCACTGATGCTGTTTAATGCATTTTTTTCGATAAAACTCCAAATGTATTATCATAATTTTAAATCAGCACCATCTGACCCCGGGTTTAAATTGCTAAGAATGGGAGGAAAAAAATTTGTGGAGAACCACGGATCTCTTGTAGAAGGACTGTAGAATGCATTTTTGACTAGCAGCGAAACCTATCGGCTGTTTTTTAACTATTTTTTTGTAATAAATCGAGAGTGCATGATCTGAAGTGTATGTATATCAACTTTTATCACATTCTGACCTATACAGCATCCTGTAAGGCTTCTGAATTGGGCAACTTATTTCTGGACAACCCTGTACTTTTTGTGCAAAAAATTCCTTTCGTCAAATCAATAAACGTGAAGAAAATAACGAACGCAAGCAATACCCAATAAGTAGTTTTTTTAACGCCACGTAAGAGTAGTTTATTCATACTACGCTACAATTGCATTTTTAAAATGTAAATAAAAAATACTATATCGACCACGAGGATAAATTATACCAAAGCGTGCTTCATAGGAAGTTGGAAATGATTCCACCGAAGCGTGTCTCGTTAGGAATTCTTATTTGGCAAGCGGCAGTGTTCCTTCGAATGTAGGATTCATGCCCCGTGGGCCGAATATTCATTGGCAGAATCTCCATATGGTATAATAAATCTCGTTGGGGTAGGGTGGTTTGCCGGGTAGTTGGTTCAGGTAAATTGCAATATGAAAAGTTGAGACATCCCTTAGCGACTTATACAATATATCACATATTAGTGTGTCTCAAGATTTTAGACAGAGGACATCTTGAGAGACCATGTAGTGAAAATCCTTCCTACATTACGAACCCATTTTAGATTTTACTTGTTTGTTGTATTCGATTAATTTGTATATTCGATTAACTTTTTAAACTTGTGATTTTATACCTTTACTATGAATTTTATAATTTGTCCTGCATATTTTAATCTTGGAATTGTGCCACTGTTCTCTGTGATACTTTACAATCTGAAATATTTTGAGCTTTAATGATTTGTACTGATTGAAATTTAGATGCAACCCGGATGAACCTCGAGGTTCGGGTCGGGTAATAAATCATATATACAATTTACGTGCAATTCCTTTAACAACAACAAAAGAGACACTAACATCATTGCATACACAGCCCCTTTTTCACCCCATTACTGTGCTATTTTTAAGTTCCAAACATCTGTGTTCTATGGATGGGGATTCGGTTCACGGGGAAGACACCGAATGTAGGGGCTGATCCATACGGCATTTAGTCAACAGCACTCCCCATTGCCATAACAATGATCAACTCCACTGGTCTGAAAAAAGAACCTATCGTTATTTTTATTCGGTGTTCGCTTAAACAGTATCTGCATAATTTTAAATCTCCATAAGATGACCAAAGGAAGTATCGAAGACATTTTTAAATCTTGACTAAAAAGCGTTTGCCCTAATTTTTCAAGTTTTTTTGTCTCAGCTTCAAGAAACCAATAACAGTCAAACCCCGTTAACGCGACCTCCAATTGACATAAAATTTAGCGTACGATGAACTGAACTCCCCGGCCTTGAAGATTCGAGCTAATGCTAAACAAACTCTTGACGTGAACTCACTTTAGGAGAAATTCCACTTAACCTAAACAAAAATTTAGAATTTGACTATTTTTTTTTATTCTTCTTCAAAGTTTCGAAGATCAAATAAAACAAAACATTAAGAAAAACGTCACCGAATTTTTTTTTTTTACTTTGGAGAAAACCACGAGCTCTCACATCATTCGTTCCTTTTAATCCGATGAAAGGAGGAGGTAAGAGTAGGATGATTCATTACGTCATAAAAACGGACGCGTTCAAATTAATTAATGCTTCTTAAACCGCAGTTACACGCTTCGAGAGTTTGATTCCAGCAGCCATTTGAGCGTGACCTTGATTTTCTCATGGTAACAATTTAACAAGCAGATACTCTACGCTTCCGCTGAAACTGGCGCTCATTGCCATGAAACCAAACGAGATGGGTTCGCTACCTTGAGCGCCAGTTTCAGCGGAAGCTTATTAGAGTATCTGCTTGTTAAATAAAATCAAGGTCACGCTCTAATGGCTGCTGGAATCATACGCTCGAAGCGTATAAACTGCGGTGTTAGAAATCATAATGGTTTTATCAAACCTAAATTCCATTGATCACAATTATTTGTTAGTTATAAAAAAAACGTCGAATATTTTTGTAACAAGAAATCCTGAAAATTGGATTGTAAAATAACAGATTCTAAAAAGAACTGGGAGATTTTTGTCCACTTTATGAGCAGTGCAGTTGACTTGTGTCCATACATACCTCTTTGTTTCCGTTCGGAGCTGATAGTCCAGTAAAATAAAACGTGTTGGTATAGAAAAGGTCAGATAGTTCTGATTTTTCGCGGGTGAGTTTGATATAATAGTTATTTATGCAGCAAGTGTGAAAAGTAACACTTTTTAAAACTAGTGGATTTTATTTCACGAGCGAGAGAAATAATGACACGTGTTTTAAAGAGTTTACTTTCGCACGTGTTTCATACAATGTTTTTTATAATTGCGTGAAAAAAATCAAATCTTATTGGGTACAAATAATTCACGTGCAATTAGACTAAAATGAATTTTGAGCTTCCAGAAGAGATGTCAAAAGAAAACAACCAATGAACTCGCATTTCGAAGAGCGTGACTAAAGAAATATTCCCATCGCGAGAAAAAAATTTCATTGATTCAAAAATAATTCACGCGCATAATATTTTTTAATAAAGCAGTTCGATAAATCTTTGGATTTTATGAGTATTATCAAATAGAAATTTTACTTGAAATGTTGGCATCTTATGAAAAGAGTGAAAAAAAGTCTTTTTTTCACTGTTTTAGGGTGAAAAAAGTACTTTTTTTCGCTGTTTCAAAAAGTCTAACTTTTTGCACTCGTCTGATATTGAAATTATAATGTAAAGGTCGTATTTTTTTCACGCAATTATAAAAAACTATTTGAATGAGTTAGCAGTAAAAAAGGTTTCATTGTTGTGTTCCTGTTAGCGAAAATGACTGGAACGTTAAAAACAGACCATAGGGACGATTCAATAACTCAGTTCTCTTTAGGAAATGAAGTTTTAATCTAGCAACTAATTTCGGAAGGTAATGTTATTGATCTTACCTGTAAATTTGTTACATGTATATTGTATACTTCAGGAAATATTAAAAGAAAAATGACTTTTGCTAAATACACTAAATAAAGTTTTTATTCGAAAGTATAATTTTTGTGCCTATATAACTCGACGAAATTATTTTTGGAAAATAGTTTACGTTAATTGAGATACATACCCCACTCCTAGTCAGAAATAAATCCTCATTTACCTTTCGGAAACCAGCTTTTCTATTTTAAGAAAAACCACAGGAAATATAAAAAACCCTTACGTTGTTGAGATTTAACATATCTGGGACTTTTTAATATCATACCTTATTTTATAAATAAGTACTGGTAAACAGTCTTAAGCAAAAATAATTCTCAATTCAGTTCTTAAAAAATGAATTTTTGTTGTCTTAAATAATTTTTTAACTATTAAAAATGGAATAATTTTAAAATGATTAAAGACATTAAAATATATTTTTTAAGCTTTCACAAAACATTAAGAAACGGCTCTTCAATTGTGAAAACATAGCATTGGTTTCATTTGAAAAACATTCAAATAAAAAATCCTTATTTGTAACATCGATTTATTGTTTTTGATAAAAGCGCTACGTTTTATTATAGTGAGCGGAGCAAGTAATTTCAATAACGTAAAATGATGCCCTTAAACTTGATAGGGAAGAATTGCCGTATTTAGTTTTAACGGTTAGTTTATTCATTGTACAATTTTGCTGTTTCAATATACTTCCCTTGTGCAAAAAATACCTTTCGTCAAATTAATACACGTGTGGAAGAAAATGTATTTTAAGAAACCAATAAGCAAAAGCGACTTTTAAGCAACGCGTAATAGTAGCTTATTCACACTACGCTGCAATTACATTTTTGATATGTATATAAAAAATACTACTTCGAACATAAGATAAATTATACCAAAGTGTCTTCGATAAGGAGTAGGAAATAATTCTACGAAGCGTGTTTCGCGTGGAACCCTTCCTTAGTAAGCGGCAGTGTTCCTTCGAATGTAGGGGGGCTGATACGCACGCCTTGTTTTAATTTGAAAGAGTTAGGGGTAAATGTGGTTTCATTGTTGAATTCCGATTTGCGAAAATTGCTGGAACGTTAAAAGCATTTCTCTTCGGACTATTCGATAACGTAGTTCTCTTTAGGAAATGAATTTTTCAACAAACAGCTTCGTTCGGAAAGTGATGCTACGCGATTTTTTTTCATGTATATTTCGGGTAATATTAAAAACGACTGTTATAGAAGACACTAAATAAAGTTGGTTTAATTTTCAAGTAAATATTTTTATTATCATATAAAGCGAAAACATTTTCTTAGCAGAGTAGGCACACTTAACATATAACTATCACCTAAACCCCGTAACTTCTGCTTTTGGACACTACCAGTTCCTCATTTAAAATAGAAAAACTGGCTTTTGAAACTAAGGGTTGTTTAACTGCACGAGGTACAAATTTATTTAAAAACTAGCAAATTTATACCCGTACTTCGCACGGATTAAATAAATATCAAATCGATCCAAGTATGTGTACCATGTAACCTGTTATAAAATCATAAACTTAAGTTATTCTCTTCCCACTCGTTATCAAGTAAAAATCTCAATTCATTGCTCCAATATTCTAAAATCAGAAATACGCTGTAAAATGTACTCATAAATGTCATCACAATTCCCTCATAAATACATAAAACTTTTTAATTCTTTTGGCTCGTTTTGGTAAATAATTTGGCGAGAAAATAGATATAGCTACAAACACACCCATTATACGGCTCTAACACAACGACCTTAGCATATTCAACCAGCTTAAAAAAACATTTTGCCATTTGGCGAGCTTTAATTAATAATTTGGCGAGATTGGCAACATATTTGGCGAAACAATAAAGACATAATACCCTTATATACAGCTCTAGTGCGATGGCTTAATTAACCATCATAGTTCAGTAATAGCTTAGCAAACATTTTGCTCATTTGGCGAGTTTTAATCAATGAATTGGCGAGATTGGCAATGTATTTGGCGAAAAAGTAAAGACATAAAACCCTAATATGCAGCTCGTGCGATGACCTTTATTAACCATCATTGTTCAGTAATAGCTTAACAAACCATTTGCCCATTTGGCGAGTTTTTATTATAATTTGGCGGAATTGGCAACGTATTTGGCGAGAAAATAAAGACCTAACGGCAGCTCTAGAACTTATAGGTTAACTACACAGTTATTGCCTGAACATGCATATTTGTAATCAACAGAACCATCATTGACGAAATCATCAACTAAACCCATAACAAATCCAGGAATCAAGACTTGTCGGAAATACGTCACTTGAAACATATCAATTATTTTCAAATAATGAATTTAGTTTCTGAAAGTTATGGCAGCACAATAAAATAAACATTTTCAATTTTATTTATTTTCGTTGAAAGTTTTATTTAATTGTTTCTTCAGATGGCATCAGGAAAGTAAATAAATCGTCGGATTTGAGCGAAAGTGGTGTAGTTTTCCCAGAAAATTCGAATTTTCTCTAAAAATAGAACACTTTGAGCTCTGAAAGTTCTTATTTTGTAACTCAAGTAGGAACTACGCATTTGTGCCAAGTTACGAGTCAAACAAATGTCTAGTTTGTGAGTTTCGGAGAGACATATATACACACACACATACAAAACTTCATTTTTATTATTATAGATTGTATATTCCTTTCTTTATAACATAAGTACTGGTAGACACTCTTAAATAAAATAATCCGAATTTAGTTTAAAAAAAAGAGGAAATTTTATTGTCTTTAATAATTTTTAAAGCATTCTTTGGAATAATATTAAAATTATTGAAGACAATAATTTTTTTTCTTAATTTCACAAAACCTCTAGAAACGGCTTTGCAATTGTGATGACTTGTCATTGGCTTTATTAAAAAAGAAAAGATATTTAAAATCCTTAATTTGCTGCATTCATGACATTGAAGAATTGCTTTAGCCTTTTAAGACACCGTCAGATGACACTGATTTAAGTTAATGAGACTAAATTTTAAGAGTTTTATCGAAAGAGTAGGACGAATGGGTATGTTGAAACTTAGTATCAAAATGTGCATCTCTTGCGCGGAGCTAAGAATCTATAAACCATCAATAGTTGGCGCCTAGTTAAAGATGAATTAAATTTTGATTGCATTCTTTCTATGGCATATTTTAGAAAAAGAAAAAAAATGCAGTTCTAATATTTTGGACATAGAATATTTTAAGCATAAGAATATTTAGCATAAGAATATTTTAAGCAATGGTTTTTGACCCTAAGGGTTACGCACTAGGGCAAGACAAGTGGGTCACCATAGAATACCATAGATATCACAGTAAAAGTATTAGATTAAGGGATCGTGAAATCCAATGATAACGGCGGGACGCGCTTGGAAACTAGAATTTAAGGGCAAAAATGTCAGCGTTGCCACCACTTTAAAGAGAAAAATGCTACGGCGTTAGCGAAAACATACCATTTAATTCTAAAATTACAAATAATAATAATAATAATAATAAATAGTCTAAAAAAAGTCTGGTATTTCTATATAAATACATTTATTTTGCTATTTTAGAATTCGTTCGTATTTTGTATATGACGTATTAGAATTTTTCTCATTCAAGTGGTGGCAAGACTGAGAATTTTGCCCTTAAATTCTGTTCTCCATGCGTGTCCACTGAACTTTACTGAAACGCTGAAAGGAGCATCCCATGAGTAGCTGGGGAAGCCTATTTTTGGGTCACTGGACGACAGCTTTAGGGAAAGAATATGCCATATTTGGAATGAGTTTGTCATTGTGATCACAAATGACAATTAGCAATTTCATTGAATGTTGATGTTCCTCGCAAAGAATATAGTCCAGTGAATAAAGGAGTTTTACCATACAAAAGGTCCGGTATCGCTGATTTTTTTATATGTTGTGTGTGACCCCTAGGTAGTAATAAATGTGAGTTTTCGTCATCCTTGTTCTATTGCTTTTTCCGCCATCTTGAAAAACGTTCGAAATTTCGCCCATTTTCAAGTTTTTGGCCTATAACTTTTTTCCTAAGCATTTTTGAATATAACTTTTCGACACAAAGTTGTAGAAAACAAAATTTTCTTCAAAATTGGTATGAAAAGTTTTTATGTACGACAATTAGTTAAGGAATAACGAATCAGCAAAAAGGGTGTAAAATCGAGTGTTTCGAAAAAATATTACGTTCTAACGACTTTCTATCGCCGTAACTCACACAAAACTTCATTTTATCAATAAACAATGATTTTAAAAATCGTAGAAAATTTAATTTCCTATAAAATGCACTTATCAAAAATAAGTTTCTTGTATATTCCAAGAAGAAAGGTTAAATTTACAGAAACCCACAACATTGGATCATTTGGAACATTATTATTGTGGAACATGAAGGCATCATCATTTATTATATTGGTACGGTCTTAAAAGTTGTTTTAGATTCAATACCAAAGAATTTAGTTACATTTGTTGAAAAAAAAACGAAGATGGTTATTTATTCAAATAAAAAATACATGTGATTTGATAAAATATTTTAATTTCATTTCAACAAATAGTTTATATAAAAAAATATTTTTAGTTTAAGGAACATCTACAAATGGAACTATGAAAAAAATATGGGAAAGTGTATATTAGAAAATGATTAATTTTCTATTGTACACTGCATTACGTTACATTCATTACGTTTTTCAACCAATTTAAATACTGATGTTTTACCCCTTCTGAACATTGCTGAAAGCTGACGTTATATCGCAGCCAGTTATTTTACACATGTAATAAAAATATATGATTTTGACATTTTGGTTAAGCAAAAAAATTCTTCAATGAATATACTCCTGATTATTCATGAGTATTACTAGGTTTCAAAAAATAAACAGTCTTTATCAAATGGAGTTCATGCTTTCGTATTTTCTATGAGTTTTAATAGATAATTTTCTATTCAATAAAATTGGTAGGAATAGTTCACATAAAGATGCATCGGTTATCTCCTATAAGAATCCTCATCTGTTGCATTTGAATCAACATTTAAACAAGATTGGCCATGGCAATTAGTACATACTAAAGAACATTAAAATCCGACTTTTTTACAGCTACAGTTTGCACACTCAACCCTTTTTGCAATTACAAAATATAGTATACTAGCAGTATGGTCCCGCCTTACTGGGAACCCGTTAACTTCGCATTGCTTCCTTTTAGAGACATGCTTACTTGTGAAAATACACTCAATATCTAAACTAAATTCAATTCGTGTTGGTTTGCACATGCGCAAGAAAAAAGGAAATAATAACAGAGAATAGCGTCAAGCCCCTGTTACGGCCCGGTCCATGTATTTCCAAGCCCTGGAATGGTCCCGCACTCACACGTGGATGACGTTTTTTGAAACTAATTATATTAATTAAAAATCACAATCAAATATGAAAAACTAAGCTTCAGGTGCAAGCACGTAGGTATTAAAAGTAATTGGTATTAAAAATTTCGAATTTTTAGAGCAGTCTAAGTAGGTCTTTTGCGATCCACATACATACACACGGACAGACTCTTTCTTTTATTGTTATAGATTAAGCAGTTTTTCTGGAGCAGGTGGGAGTAAAGCTTGAATTGACTATAAATTATTATTTATTAATTTCCAACCCCAGTCTTCAGGGTTCAGTTGATTGCCTAGCCAAACTTGAACTTGATAGTATACTCGATACAAGTGTTGATAAGCAGAAGCAGATGTTGGAGGAAGTCAAGATGGTTGAACTCTTTTATTGTTCAGTGCCATTTTTTATAAAACTTAAATATCTATTGTTATCTATTATCTATATATACATATTATTAAATATCTCTTTCCTGCTGGTTTAGTCATTTTGGCTGCTTTCTAATGAATGGTTCCTTGTCGACCGGTTGATGTTCACTTCGAGTTATATCGAGACAGTTTTTTAAAGAAAAGTATTGAAATGATTCGAAACTCGTCTAAAAAGTTCGAGTTGAGGTATCCGATGACCTTTTTTTTCAGCAAAAATCGACTAAATATCAAACATTTGTTTTTTGCATCTTAATATAAAATAAACATTTAGCTTTCTAAATCTGTTTCATTTTAGTTTCTAGTTTTTAATAGAACCGAAGTTATGACACTTTAAAGCTTTTTTTTCTTTTTTTTGCATTTTTTTTTCAAAACGCGTGATTGTTGAAGCATTTTACTGTAATTTTCCACAAGTGATTCCAAGAGTGATTTTAACTCAGTCTGAGTTAATATTCATTCCTTTCCAGTGTCGAAAATGCACTTCTCCAACTGGAGGGGATTTCACTCTTTTGTTTTAAAGAGTGTATACCAAAATTTAGCTATATGCGAATTTTTTAAATTAAAATGTCTATTTTGACCGGACGTGGTAGCCATCAAATGCATCAATTACCGTAGATACATAATGCTTAAGAATGTACTTCCGATAATCAGTGTAAATTTCAGAAAATGTCGCGTTTCGAATCCACACCATTTTGTGGAGTAGATATCCACCATCAATAACAACTATGTAACGATATCTAAAATATATTTTTTTTTATAAAAAGCATCGATATCGTAAGATCTTTGGGGCTTAAATTATTTCTCGTATTTTCTCCGTGTCTTAGGCAAAACATATAACGGCTTCTACTCATGCTTTTCGAAAAATATACCAAAATTCTTTGGTTGAATCTAAAATTGTTTTGATATTAATAATATAATAAATGATGATGTCTTCAAGTTTTAGAATAATTAAGTATTTTCCACTAAAATGAAGTTTTTTGTTTTAATTATTAGGATTTTGAGTGACATAAAACTCTTTTGGCGAAATTCAAGATTTTACGCCATCTTTCGAACAACGTAGCTCCGTTACATTCTATCGTATGAAACACAAAATAGAACCATTTTATAGGAAAAATTATTATCTACAAGTTTTGTATTCATAAAAATAGTAAAAAAATACAATGGGAAAAAGCTACCTTCAAAGAAATAAAATAGTGTTTCGTTGGGTGAAAATAGAACTTTTTTTGGGTTTCTGTAAATTTAACCTTTCTTCTTGGAATATACAAGAAACTTATTTTTGATAAGTGTATTTTATAGGAAATTAAATTTTCTACGATTTTTAAAATCATTGTTTATTGATAAAATGAAGTTTTGTGTGAGTTACGGCGATAGAAAGTCGTTAGAACGTAATATTTTTTCGAAACACTCGATTTTACACCCTTTTTGCTGATTCGTTATTCCTTAACTAATTGTCGTACATAAAAACTTTTCATACCAATTTTGAAAAAAATTTTGTTTTCTACAACTTTGTGTCGAAAAGTTATATTCAAAAATGCTTAGGAAAAAAGTTATAGGCCAAAAACTGGAAAATGGGCGAAATTTCGAACGTTTTTTCAAGATGGCGGAAAAAGCAATAGAACAAGGATGACGAAAACTCACATTTATTACTACCTAATGGTCACACACAACATATAAAAAAATCAGCGATACCGGACCTTTTGTATGGTAAACCCCCTTTTTGAGTCTCTATTCACTGGACTAATAGTACTCCAAGGAATTTAAGCTTTAGATTGATCCTGCAATCTGTAATTAAATTTTTTAAAAGCACGTGTTTCCGAAACTTCATTATTTAAAGAACTTCATAAACTAAAGCAATAACATATCAATTTTCTGTTAAAAAAAATATGGAAAAAGTTGGTTTAAAAGGAATTTTAACAGGTAAATTGTACGTGATAAAATTGGCGGCAAAAGTTGGGTTGCTTTTACAGGGTACCCGAGTTCCACCAACCCTATTGGCGAGCATTTCGATTCTCCTTAAAATGCGCGTTTACATAAGCCATCGAATCCATATAATGCCAAACTCCCCATTGGGGAAAAAAGAGGCCGAGCAGGATTTCTTACCCAAATGATAGCCTGTGGCCGAATTGTGAAATTTCGGTGTTGCATGTTCGAATATGCAGTCCTTGAAAATGGAGAAATATATTCTTGAAAAGTCCTTAAGTAGTCCCTGACTATTTAAACCAAAAATAGTGGAAACCCTGAAAGAGTAATATAAATAAAATATAGATTTTACTACTGTTTTGAATATACTTTCTGTTCACATACCTAAAATTATTATTGGTTCTTTAACCCTCTGTGGATTACCGACTTTTAATCCCGTCACCTGACTGCTGGGTTAGCCATCAACACACATAATTTTTAAAATACTATCAATTCAATAATTTTGATTCATTTTAATGTTTTAAGAATGGGTGTGCCATTTAAAACCATCTACTACAGAAGTATTTTTTTTTTAATTAAGAAATTAAAATTTCAGTTAAAGTTTTTAATTTAAACTCATGCTGGAAAAACAAGTTAACACTTTAACCCTTTGGCTACGAAGTATTTTTGTTTCTGCGACTGGGTTAACCAATACTGACTGCCGGGTTAACCAATAACCATCAAGACACATATTTTTTTTAAAAAAATTATCTATGTAATAATTTCAGTTAAATTTTTTAATTTAAATCTGATGCTGGGAAAACAGGTTAACATTTTATCACAACAAGCACTTAAGCCAATTTGCTCATCCTTCATTGGGTTACATTGTATTAATCAGGATAATGCTACCTATTTAGCAGTTATTTCTCCAGTTATTGCTTGTTTGTTATCATTTAGGTCATTTGTTGAAATTTTTAAACGGAGGTATTATGTATGAAAAAATCAGGGGAGCGGCCAGCGTAATGGGACGTCCGGGTTTTGGGTTTGAAAAATCTGATTGCAATCTTAATATCTGTTAGCTGGCATATTTTGTTACAGAAATTATGTGTGTTTGTTTCTTAATTTGTTACTAATAGACTTTGTAACCAGGCATCAATATGTTTTACTCCATCTTAGATTGTTGTATTATTTGTTTATGATTATTTTAAATTTAAATAATTTGTTTTCAAAACATTTTATCATAAAACGCTAGCTTTCATTATGCAGAAGTAATCAAGTAGAAGTAATCAACTATATATTTTTATGATAACGTTTATGCGATAAAATTTCTTTGTCATTGAAATTTTAATGACTACTACTTAAAGTTTTATGAAGGTTAATTCATAAAATGTTGCTTATAATAATAAATAGGAATATTATTTATACAAAGCGTTTCTTTTCTTTTTTTGTTTGTACAATACAAACTCTCATCATATTAAACATAATTTTTTATAGAAAATCTGCGACTATATTTTTATATTGTATTTTAAATTATTGAAATATTTCTTCAAGAACTCCATTTAGCTTTTCCCATTTATTTATTTAATTTAAATGGCTTATTTAACACCTATTTCAGTTTTATTAGGATAAAAAAAAAATATTTTTTCAAATCAAGTTTTAATCAAAATAATTTAGAACGGATTTAACTATCAAATTGAAACTAGTTAGAAAAATACACATTTGTGCCATAAGTCTTCCAACTAATACCTTGTGTTGAAAGAGTGCTGTGTATGATGTCATTTTTAAAAGTTGTTTTGGGTGCCTACTCAGGTGTTGACTCAATACTTGACTGTTTTTAAACTATGAAGCCTGTCGCCAATAGCCCTTTGTAGCTCTAGTGCGAACTTGTTCTACTATAACCTAGCCTTAATATCTGGTGCATAATTCTTTTAAAAAAATTAACTTGAGGGACATTTTAAAGTATCTAACATAAAATGGTCAAATGTGTAGAGAAACATGTCTACTATTTTGATACTAAGGTGACATTTTATTTGCTTGCCATTTCCACTTCGATATAAGTCTCAAGCAAAGTTTAATAGCCCCCTCAAATAGAATCTATTTTTATTCAACCTTCTACCAATGTTTAAGGCAATATTTCCATTTCCCTTTCATTTGAAAACCTAATGCTTCTAAAAACTCCAAGATGCTATTGATAACTAAGGGCTATGTTAAAAATTTTATTTCTGAAAAGAAATGAAAGCTTTAACCATCCGCACAGTGATACACTTTTGGTGTATACACTTTTGGTGTATACACTTTTGGTGTATACACTTTTGGTGTATACACTTTTGGTGTATACACTTTTGGTGTATACACTTTTGGTGTATACACTTTTGGTGTATACACTTTTGGTGTATACACTTTTGGTGTATACACTTTTGGTGTATCACAAACTTATTTTTGATGTTGGGGGCAGCTGTTTAATGTTTATAACTTACATATGGGATCGTGACAAAAAAAAAAGACATTTTTGTGAAACTGATGTGCCACAAAATATTTCTCGATTTTTTTACCATGATTTGTTTCGATTACATTTTTTTCTAAGGTAAATTGTAATTTCTATTCTAATCTTATTAATTACAAATTTAAATAGAATGTGGGTCATTTTCTAATTGGTCTTGAGCTTCAACATGAACAATTCTTTAAAATTCGCCAAAAAAATCAAATCGCTAAAATTTTCATATCATTTCAACTTAGTTTAATACTAATACTTGATAGACATTAAACATATAAAATTTTATTTTTCTAATTACACTATAGATCATGTGGAAAAGTTTTAGTACAAGTAATGAAATATGGTGCTTGAATATTAAGCAATTCAAGTAAATGTGTGATTTTTAATCAATACTTTTTTATGCTTTTTAAATTTCTACAAATTGGTCCTTTTTTGCACTTCAAGAATACTTCATTATTTTTTTTTAATTTAAAATTTTTTTTTTCATCATTTCATTCCTTCCACGATGTGAGATCCATCATTGCGTATTCCGAGCATGGCAGAAGAGGGTTGCTGAAAAATAAAATGTTAGAATTAGGAGTTGTTTAAAATTGTTTCGAAAGTTCAATAATACCATTTATTATGGTTTGCTTAATTCTTTACAATTGGGTTGTTGCAGGTGACGTAAATTTCCAGTTTATATTATTGTTTCGGTTTCGCTTCCAATGTGTATTTAAAAAACACGGAAACTTAATATTTCGGATATTTCATAATTAGCGAATTTTTTAAATTTAATATTTTTTTAGTATTTAAATAAAACTTTAAATTAATAGTACTACTATAAATTATACAAAGTAATAGAAGAAAAGAGAAAATGGAATTTTTAATGAAAATGCTATGAACTTCCAAAATAATTTAGCAATTATAATATTTTCTTAATGTTAAAATAAATTAATTGGATCAAATTATAACTAAAACTAATTCCAGAAGGACAAAAAGTCAGGGCTGGATTTAGAGATTTGCTGCCTGTAGGCTACGATTGATTTGCCGTCACGGTCGCAATATTCTTTCCCTTCTAGGTAGCTGGTTCTGCAAAAGTGGGTGGTATATGCTGTTTAAAATAAACATAGATATTATAATCATCTATGTTACACACACAGAACCATGATTGTCACAAGTATCATGTTATATACGTTTACGGTTTACGCATTAATGTAAAATATTTGTTTTCTTTCTTAAAAATATTCGTATCTTAATAATAATTTTTTTATGCTGAATGCCGTTTTAGTTGGTCGTAAAATTCGCCGCTTTAGGCCGCAGCCTACTTAGCTATGTAGAAATACGGCCCTGCCAAAAGTGAACCCAATACTGATGAAACTGTTGCCTCTCACGACCTGAAATATACCCATTAGCAAAAATAAAATTTGAGCCTTACTTTGATTGAAATTTTTTCGAAATCAGTAAGAGAATGAGGAACATGTGATGTCACACGTTTTGCTATCCTACACCTCATGAAACACGTGCTAATGTTATCCTATGCAGCTCACGAACTATGTGCTAATGTTTTCCTATTGCTCTAACCTGTCTAAACACTTTTTTTTTTATCACAGCGATTTGGAATTGAAGCTCAGGTGGATATGGCCGTGAATGTCCCCCATTGTTTGGCCATTGAAATTTTAATCTAGATTGACTGTATGCGTATACAATTATAGCTTACTTATCGTGTATGAACCACATGGCTCTGGGCTGGGCCTCCTTTATTTTGGTGTTTCTGCATATCAGGTGAGTCAGCGTCGTTGCCCGAATCGCCTGCAATTGGGCTGAAAAATAAATGCTAATGAAATATCATTTAACATTAAACTGAAATTTCTTTTGTAATTGCAAAAGTTTAACCGATTAGGTTAGGTTCAATGTTGAATATCAAGAATTTGCAATTTATTTTACTCTCCTATAAAAAAATTAAAAAGAAAAAAACACACTCGAAACACACAGATTGCTGCGCCATTTAGTACATATTTTTAACCTTAATTTTATAGCAATAATTATTTTAAATTCATTAAAATGAAACTTTTGAAATTTTTATAATTACTAACTATATAATTATTTAACTCATGTAAATTACTTTTGCAATTTTTTAAAATTCAATTTTATTTAATTTAAAGGTAGGTTAAGATACTTTATTACGAATAAAAATAATGGATTTTACTTATGATTGGAGGCTCACATATTGAATATTAACATTAAAATCTATTTATTACCCTCCTAGAAGATAATTTTTACCTCTGGAGAAGGATCCCGCCTGCCTTTTGTGCTCGAAATAGAACCTGTCGCCGTACTTGAGGGTGTGGAACTGCGTAGCCAGGACGCAGGCGAAGGTCGGACCCACCAGGCCACCGGGGATGTGACGCTCGGCCAGGCCTCCCGAAAATAGGTCGATGTCGGCCGGATGTCTATGGGAATAAACACCACTAATATATTAAACCCTGGTTTGTACACTGTCAAGTGACGAGCCGACACCTGAGTAAGCACCCATCGTCAAAGAGTTCTATAGTAGGGTAAAGGATAAGCCATGACTCACTACGGAATCATCTTCATTCTTCATGAATAAGTGAACGCTGTAAAAATTCCAATTTGTCCTTTAGGCCAAGTCAAATAAAAATTAATTGTCTGAACGTTGGCAGCTTAAATTATTTTTAGTGCATTGGAAAAAAAAGTAACTTGTTTTTGAATATAGTTTTTGAGTTATTGATATTCAAAAAGTCGAACATTTATACATTAGACGTACAAAAACAAAGAAATAATTTGTAAAAACATTCTAAATATCTATAAAGAAAATCCTACAAATCTTAAATATTATAAAGAAAAAAAAACTTTAAAGCATACGACAAAATACCTATACAAAGATTGTTGGTTGGTTGATATACATATATTTTCAGGCTTGTGTGCTTGCTCAGAGAGCCGCTTATAAACCTTCGTCAAGTAAGACAGTCACAACACACACACATTCACACTCACATGCACACATATACGTGACAGATGCCGCCATCTATCACGCGCCACCTCCACAATTTAGACATGTCCCTGAAGGGGAGGGAAATTTTCTCCAGGAACCTGTACCCATGGTGAACTGCGCAATGACCGACCACAGGACTTTCGGACCCAACAGATTTTACGAGCACGTACTCCGCATACACTCGGTAGGTCTTCAGTGGCGACCGGGTCTCGACTCTCAACTTTCCGATCTCGAGCTCCGAGATCCTTGACCACTAGGCTCCCTACTTCCCCCCTATACAAAGAGAATTCGTCTTCCAAACAGCTGCGATAAGTTGCCAAAAATAGTAACTTTATTCGCCGATATGTAGGTATTCATTTTTCCGTTTTTTTTTCGTTTTTTTACAACTAGAGGGTCGGTCTCATATGTTCAAGTCGTTGTGGAAAAACTCGCCAATTGGTCGAGAACACGTTCAGGGGTCTTACCCCAGTCACGTGATCCGTCGAACTAACACTTTAACTATGATGTCTATGATTACAACTCACTCGTAGACATCTCTGAATGCTGGCACCAGGCCTTCTTGGAACAAGTATTCCAGGTCTTCCCAGCTGGCGTCTCGGGGCCCCCCGCAATGTGCCAGTAGCGTAGTGTACCCAGGGATTCCGTGGTCTCGACCCCGGTTGATGTTGATCGAGGTCAGGTCAAGTCCGCTGTTTGATCCGCGGGTCTGGTACAAGTGGTGGGTCACGTCTCGAACGATGTGCCTGTATAGGAGAAATTTTTAACTGTAAATTTCTTTTTTACCATCTAGTGCATACTGTTTCCAGATGGCAACAGATAACATAATAATCCACTTTATTCTAGTAACCCTTTCCGACCGAGCTATCACGATCGTGCGGATCGTTTATTTGAAGAAAAAAAAAAGATTTTGTTTTTAAGGAGTAGCTGGCATTGAGGCTGATGAACGCATTTTTTTTCCGATATAACTCAAAATTTTAGACTCATAATTTTAAATCAGCGCTATCTGACCGCCGGTTTAAAGGGTTTAAGTAAGTTCTTTGTGTTGTAAAATTTAATTTTAAGTAAAAAAAAAGCCCAATAATTTATTGTAAATAAAAGGAGTCATTTAAATTTAAAAACTTAGTTATTGATAATTATATTATTGTTAAATAAAGTTTTTTTTTTTAAATCGAACTTTGTTTCGAATCGTTCTGTAGATAGTTTACGTATGATGCTTGTGGACTATGCACACGGCTATATCCATGTATGATCTTAAAATGCTATTTTAATGAATGGGGCGTTAAAAGAACATTTCCTAAAGAAGATGTCCATCCGAAATTAAGAAAATAGGGTCCCCTAATGCTACCTGCAACCCTCTGAATCAAATCCTGGGTACGCCCTTGGTTTCTCTGGCTGTATTGTATTTTTTTACAATCGGTTTCTTAAAAAAAAATGATCGATGTAGATATCTTACAGCTCTGTATAATACCGTTTTGTGGCAATGAAAAAAGATCTCGTGCAAATTTATAAAAATTTTTTTTAATTTGGACCATTTTCAAAAGTGGGATTGTCGGGTCGGACCCTGTAAGACAGCAACATATATTACATAATAAAACCCTGTTGAAAAATTATTCGAAACAGCTATTGTGGCTAGAAGGGATAAGTGTATCGTTCTCTCCGAGGTCGAAAAAAAAAAATCGCTTTCCTCTTTTTGGGACCAGTGTAGATGGCGCCCCAATCGCATGTCATGTAGGGTTCGTCTATTTGTTAACATTGTGCTGAAGGCTGCAATTCTATCTTGTCCTCGTTCATTGCTTCGTTTATAAACTTTTAATTGCAAAAATATGACTTTATTAAGATACTATATATCAAATATTTACCTAGGCTCAGTATTTTAAAAATGAACGTATCAAGAACAACTATGACCAAAAACGTGACATAATAGAAAACGATCACAATAACCAAAAATGTGACATTTTTAAAAACGATCTCAAAATGACTAAAAACATAAATTACTTATTTTTGAAGCAATGTACGATTATAATTATAAATAGCACAATGAGATTTAAGTTAGAATAAAATAATGAAAAATGTGCACGTTTTAACTGCTAGTAGGAAAAGATTTTTCAAGTAGGAAAGTATTTTGATAAGCATGGGCTTTTATATCCATCGAATAATCTGTTTAATCTGTACATTTTACATTTTTGTACATTTGTACATTTTTTATTGTACATTTCACATTGTATACCAGCAGAATTTGAAAAAAAATCAAAAGAAAGCATGTTTTTTAAGCCAAACCTGGAAGGATATTTTTGGGTTTCAATAAATAGTTTCTTTCTTTTAGCAAAGCATAATAATAGTAGTAAAATATTAATCATTATTTTCTTTGAAATTTTCTAACAACGATAATTCGATATCCTTTAATATTTATGAATATGTGCTATATTTATATTAGCATCAAGCGTTTGCAATTTGCATTGGCTACATTATCAAATGAATATGCTAGATTATTTTAATATGATTTTAACTTTGACAACACAGTCATTAGATTTTTTTTAGCAAAAAAAAAAGAAAAGACCCAAGGTCAATTTAAAAGCGCGATTCCGCTTTATACGCTATGCTTTCACGCGTTATAAGCGACATGACATGCGACAACAGCGCCACCATAAATAGTCCCAAGAAATGGAATCTGTTTTTCGAAACGGTCGATACACTATAACTTCTAGCCACTATAACACAGCCCAAAAGGGTCAAGATACTTTGTGTTAGACCAAATTAATCTTCTCTTAGCTTTTCGACAAGTTGTCGAAACGTTTATAGTGCTGAAGAATGACAAAAAAAATCAGAGAATTTCATTGTACTGCTGCTTCTTTCTCAAAGCAGTAAGTACTACCCAGAGTTTTCAACACTAAAATGCTAATTAATTTTTTTGCCATATGCCAACTCGTGAGAATTGGCATAGTTATTTTAGTAAAGCTATCGTGTATCTGCTTGCTTGCAGCCTGACGTTGGATATTCTTTTTTTAAGTAAAATCAAATCAATCAAAGATAGTGGTAGATTTATTTCTACTGAAGCTTAAAAATTTTTTAAATATTGAAATCGTTTTATGCACAACAGGTACCGATTTTGTCATCTATGTCAGTAAAATTTCACATCAAGTTTCTAATTTTGAAGCCCCGATCAACATCTCTTCACGACCTGACTCACACAATTCTGCAGACTTAAAGGAGATTGATCAAGCTTTTCAAAATTATCAATGCCGAAGGGGTAAGAGTGGTCTCAAAATTAGCAATACCGAAGGTGGGACAAGTATCTATCATTTTTTGACAACTTTTCGGGAAAACTCTAACATTTAGCCTAGCAAAGTAAAAGCAGCGCCATCTGAAGGATTTGTGAGAAGCAAGCAGTGCCTAATCTTTTAATCTTTTACGCCCCTTCAGATGGCGTTAATTTAAGTTTATGAAACTGACTGTTAAGAAATTTATCAAAAAAGTTGCATCTCCTTCTTTTTATTATGGCTGTGAGGCGCCCTGTGGTCAGAAAAGCGATCTACGGATCTGAAGGTCCCGCAATCGAAGCCTGGTCGCTGAAAACTCACCGAGTATATGCGGAATGCGCGCTCGTTAAATCTTTTGGGTCCGAAAGTAATGTGGGCGGTCATTGCGCAGTTTCCCACGGTTACAGGTTCCTGGAGACCATTTCCCTCTCCTTCATGGACATGTCTAAATTGTGGAGGTGGCTCGTGATAGATGGCAGCATCTGTTACGTATATGTGTGCAGGTGAGTGTTTGTGTGTTGTGACTGTCTTACTTGACGGAGGTTTATAAGCAGCTCTCAAAGCAAGCACACAAGCCTGAAAATATATGTATATCAACCAACCAATCCTTCTATTTAAACGAGGCATCTGAGAAGAAGAATAGAGGAGAAAAAAATATATATAATCGGACACTGCCGTTGATTCATGGTACGAATTGAATTGGTTGGTTGGTAGACATATCTTTTCAGGCTTGTGTGCTTGGGAGAGACCATAAACCTTCGTCAAGAAAGACAGACAAAATACACACATACGCGTTAGATGCTGCCATCTATCGCGCGCCACCTCCACAATTTAGACATGTCCCTGAAGGGGAGGGAAATGGTCTCCAGGGAACTGTGCCCGTGTGAAAATACGCAATAACCGCCCACAGGACTTTCAGACCCAACTTGAATTGAACTGTTTCAGTTGATTGCTTTAAGCCTACTAATAATCTGGGAATTGTTCGCTGGAGCTCGCTGAATTCCAAAGCCCTCACCACAAACAGGTTTCCTTAGTGTCGGCATCGGGAAAAAAAACCCCATCAATTTTGACCTTGGAACAAAACCTTATGACATGAACTGGCACGCAGCCAATGTGAAGTAAAGCCCATTTCACACCTGCACAGCTACTTGCAACTGCAACTCGCAACTTGTGGTAACCTGGATTTTCGGGCTTCCACAAAAAATTATTCATCTCAAAATTTAGCAAGTTTCATCTTTTTGAAAGCAAACTTTAATCAAACTATGGGAATTGTTTGCATCAAACAGAAATTTATGTTTCCGAACTTCCTTAATTAGATCAATTTTCATCTTTGCCATCCATTTAATATCCATTTTTAATTGCGCAGATTTTTGCAAACGGGGAAAGTTGGCGTCTTAAAAAGTAAATAAACAACCAGTTGGCGAAGTCTAGTTCGCCACAATGCAGCCAAGGAAATCCTGAGTTCTGATTGGCTAAGGGTACATGCAACTGTGATTTTTTCGTGCTTGCAGGAAAAAATCTCACGAACTGAGTGCAACTTTTTAATGCACGGTGTCCTACGGGAGTTGCAAGTAGTTGTGACAAGGTGTGAAATGGGCTTAAAACGATGTAGCTTTCCCTAGAGCACCTGACGACTACCCCAAGTTGGAGGAATCACGAACACTCTATACCGAGTTCAATTACTCATTTCAAAACTACTAATGTTATTTGCTTTTAGGACTATTTCGATGTGCAGAAAAAACGTTCTCGTCGAAGTTGTGAATCCTTAATTCGATCTCCGATACATAACATTTGTAGCAACTTTTCCAACAAAATAATCTAAAACCGTGCCCTCTGTCGGTAAATTTAAATCATTGTTTGATTGATAAATTTTAGCAAAGACCAATTTCGCTAATGAACGTTAACATTTAGCATTTTTAGCAGTCACAATTTGTCCCATAGGCATAATGATAAATCACTTGTCATTTTATTTTATTCTCGGATTATTAAATAACTTCTTATGAAAGCCTCTTTACTGAAGTTCTTAAAGGAAAACAAGGTTTATAACAGTAAATGCCATATACAGCTTTCACACAAGACTTATACACTTTAGAGGTAAAATCGCCAAACACGATCTAGCTTCTATAACTAGACATTTTATATCCCTTTCCGACCGGGCGCGTACGATCGTGCGGGTATAAAAGAGAATGTTTAAGCTCTTCAAAAATATCGATACCGAAGCAGCTGACTTGTACCATTCGTTATTTGTATAAAAAATGACCTTGTTTTCAAGGAGTTGCTGGCATTGATGTTGTTTAACGAATTTTTTTCGATAAAACTCCAAATTTAGTCTCATGATTTTAAATCAGCGCCACCTGACCGCAGGTCGAAAAGGGATATAGCTATTTTGTATCAGATCTTTAGAAATTTTTTAAAATCCTTATGGAGTGATGATTTTTTTTGTGAAACAAGAACTATTGCACGAATTTTTATTCTTGGCGTAGGTTTGACACAATAAAATAAACTTAAAAATGTTTAAACGAAAAAGTTCCCGTTGCATACGAAACATTGCTGTCTCTCTAGTCAAATATTATTTTTGTGTATAAGTTTATAGATTAGCTATGCCACTATCGCCTAAATAGCCTCTATCATTGAAAAAGTGCAATTTGAAGCGCCCAACCACAAAGCTCTAATGTTAAACCTAAAAACCTATTTCACACTTAAAATAACAATGCCCTCTGCTGCAGAATATAATATTGGATTTCCAGCATATTTTTTATCACAGACTGTTTCTCTTTGAATTCAGTGTCTCCATATCAGAATTATTGAATCTGTTTAAAAAATAATTTGGTGACATTTCATTATCTGAAATCACTAACTTTTTTTTTTCTAAAAGAGTAAATAATAAATATATATATTAATTCTAACAAATCTCAAACAATTTTAATGTAGCACAAAGCGACATATTTCATGTAACATTATTTATCTTTTACTTAAAGTAATTATTATTTGAAGAAATATTTAATGTTTCAGTAATCGTACAATTACTCAATTTCTCATGAACAATGTCTTCAAACTTGTTAAACTTAGCATGCGGAAGGTCCCAGGTTCGGGTCCGGGCATCGCCAAAACGGCTGCCGACCTATAAACGACCCGTGCAGCCAAAAATGTCCGACGAATAATAGCCCGTGTAAGGGAGTGCACGTTAAATATCCTTCAAAGTCCTAACGCTGCGTACGATGTCGCCCCTAACGGTTGCGTTGGGTGCCTATTCAGGTGTGGCTCGTCACCTGACTGTGGTTCTAAAATACGACGCCCGTCGCCAATAGCCCTCGTGTAGCTCCAGTGCAACGATAATTCAAACCCAAACTCAAACTTGTTAAATAAATCATTTATTTCCTAAAATACCACTCTTTTTAAAAAAGTTAAAAATAGTTATAAGTTAATTTCATTGAAAATTGCTAACCGTCCTTGTCTCGGGAAGTATCTGCTCGAGGAACGCAATGTGAGAGCAGTGTGCTGACGCCCATGTGACACATGTCTACCGCACCGCTTGGTAATAAATTGCTGAGTTTGGGTGCAATTTTTGGAACCCTCAGGGGTTAAAAAAAAATCTTGATGAATATGAGAATCCAAGCCTTTCACCTAACTTTTCGTTTATAAACACGATTCGGTGACAACGGAGATCAGTGACACTACCGTAAAACATGAAAAATTGTGTAATTTTATATGTTTACTAAATTGTTATATTTAAAAAATACCTTTACATCCGTTTTTATATTTCCTATCAAGAAACCCTCATTTACAAAAAACCCTATTTTCGCTTAATTTCCCTCACTTTGGCAAACATCACCGGTTTGGAGGC
This sequence comes from Hylyphantes graminicola, assembly GCA_023701765.1. NCBI lineage: Eukaryota > Metazoa > Arthropoda > Arachnida > Araneae > Linyphiidae > Hylyphantes > Hylyphantes graminicola. The sequence continues at coordinate 14,644,884 of CM043112.1, forward strand.
CTACATATAAATAGGCTTTATTTATATTTTTATATTAAAAATATTTTATTAAACTTGATGATTCTATCAGTAAAATGTATTGTTACATGAAATACATTTGACTTCTATTTGTCAAAAAATAGATTTTCTTCCTGATTTTGTCCTGTGCATGTATGCTTCCTCACAAGACATTTTCTTAAGTAAGAATAGCCGAATACGCAACTTCTGATTATCCCTTCAGATGGCGCTGATTTAAATTTACTATAAATGTTACAGATTTACCAAAAAAGTTGCCTTAACCAATGTAAATGCTGACAACATCCTTAAGCATAATACATGAATGTTATTGTTTGTAGAAAAAATGAGTTATACTTGTCCGCCTGCGTCAGCATCGGTATTTTTAATAAGCTAGATTATTCTGCTTATTAAAAATAGAATAGAATTGTGCGAGTAATTCAATGGGTTATACAGAAATTAAGTAGAGTCAAGAAAATTTGCAGTATGCTTTATAAAAAGTTGAATACTCTAATTATTTTATTAAAAAACTGCACAAACTAACACCAAAATTTTAACCAGAGTCTCGCAGTAATTTCGAAAGCAAATGTCTGTTGCTTTTTAGGTGGAAATTTCGACGAAACCATATTTAAATTTTGGTGTTAGAATCCCTCTAATCTAAGAAAATAATAAACACTTTGTTTTGGAGGATTAACATTGTAAATAACACATCTGGAAATGTTGTAAAATAAATGAAAATTTTTAAATATATTAGAATTAAAAATATAAGGATATTTTTATCTGTACAAAGTAGCAAGATCGCTAGTTACCCTGGGAGCATTTGGAAGAAAATAAGTCTCCGTAAAATGGCCCTATTGTCATGGTAATGTAAATAAAAATGAGAAATTTTATTTAAAATAAAGTTCTGTCAAATAGACACTTTAGCAATTTATTGCTACCTTTACCTTTTAAGGACTCTTTACAGAATACTTCAATGTTCAAGGCGTAAGTTATAGTGTTGGCAGATCACCATGCATTATCAAAAAATATATAAATATCCCGATCAGTATAAAAGGTTAGTCACTTGCAATCATTTCTTCAATAGAAACAAAAAAGTTAATTTGTCGCGAATTATCGTTGTTTGAACGCATGTCCTGTTATAATGCAAAACTTTTCACATTGTTACCACTATTTTGAAAAAATAAAATATAATAAAAAAAAATTGGAAATTTGAGAAAGTTGATTCACTTGAACAAAAAGATATGATGAGTCGGTTTTCATGAATCATTCATGATACGTGCGACGCCTACTTGTTTTGTTACGCATGAGCACGAGAGCCGTCTGATCCTTTACGCCTAAAGAGTAAAATTTTAGAGAGTTCTTAACGATTTTTTTAGCCTACTTTTTTTTTTTTTAAATTCAAAGAATTAAAAAAAATGAAAAAGTAGGTATTGACATGCGGTCAATGCCCGTCCGTACCCCCCTTCCAAAATCAGTTCTAGCAATCCGATCTTAAAAATTATTTTTTTATTAGGAAGGCATAACCTCAAACACCCAACTTTCATACTTTTTGTCCGTCTGTCTGTACGATAGGACGGACATAAATCTACTATTTGACGACGAATTTCCCATTGAATTAGTATTTAAATTCAATTTCGAGTCATTTAAATCGCTGAATTTAACTACAAATGCTACGGACAAGTGAGATACGTCAAAAAATTCAGCGCATCGAAATTAGTATACATAGAAAATTTCAGAAAAGAATTCGATGTACTTCAATTATTTAAAAACATCAAAATTTAATGCTCATTTAAAAAGCATAGGAAGCCATTTTTATTAGAATTAAATCACCGTTGCCATCGCAACAATAGCTTGAGAAACTTTAATTCTTTTCGACAATAAATTGAAATAAATTTATTTTTGAGACATCGGTCAATTTAAGATGACGTCAAATTTTTATTTCACTGCGAGATCTTTGTATGTTGATATAAATTGTTTTCATTCTATTTAAAAGCGAGGAATATTACATATTTATTCTTTGAAATATAAATTTTTGCAAACGATTTAAGTTAGAATTATTTAATTTTCGAAATAAAATAAATGAAACTAGCCGAATTCTGCAAGTAAATGTTTATTGAGGAGTAGTTTTTTTTTGGTTTTTGTTCTACGAAAAATTAAATATTATTTATAACTGCAAAAAAAGCTGTGTTCAGTGAAAGATGCTGTGTTTAGTTAGATGCTGCGTTTAGTGAAATTTATTTTAAATTTAATGTGGAAAAACGGTTGTTGATGTTTGTTGCTGTTACGAACCTAGTTTTTTCAAGATAAGAATTTTAGTAAGTATTTAAGTAACAGGAAAGTAGGCTATTTTAGTTCTTTAAGAACTTCTTGTTTTTTATTTAAATAGTCTTTTATTAAATAGGAATCTAGATTATTTGAATAGATTCCTTTCAGACTTTTAGATTTTTTTCTTATTAAATCCTCAGTAATAACAGGACTATTAAATAATTGTGTCAGGAAGTAGAAACTTTCTAGGTACTCATTGTACGCAACTTTTCTTTTCTTGAATTCATTAATGAAGGTATCAAAAATAAAATTGCAATTGCTAATCTTCAGGTCACCTCTTCGAAAGCGAAATAATAGGAGAATTTTTTAAACCGTTCTATACTATTTTTCTTTCAACTTCCAAATCTTGGAAAGAGAGGAGGGTAATTGCACTTTCACCCTTTTTCGGACGTCTTCGATAATGGAGTAAGTAACACTCGTCATTCAGGTTTTCATTTCAGATACTCGTCTATGCAACAATGATGACACATCCTTATCTCTTACTACCATAGAGATCTTAATAAAAGTATTAGAGTGGAGATCACGTGACCTATCTATGCTAACGACGGGACGAGCCTGGGGGCCGCCATCTTGAGTCCGAGACCAACTTTTTAAAGTGGAAATTGCTTAGAAAAGAAATTAACTCTAAAAACTAAAAAAGTACCATAAAAATACTAGCTGCATTTTGGAATATTTTTAGTGACTTTAAAAGAACTTGAAACGCTTTTCTAGTATTTTTATAATATTTATTTTGTAATTTTAGAATTAAATTTTATTTTTTGCCTAGCATTCTTTTTCTTTTTGTGATGGCGACACTAGCAACTTGCAGCCATCGCCGTCACATAGAAGAAGAAGAAACATAACACAGTCAACATACGCTTATTAGTTTTGAGAGAATATTTTTCAAACAGCGTTGGACCAATTTTTTTTCTTTTTACAACAGTCACTAAACAGATTCCAAACTGAAGCTAGTATTTTTATAATATTTTTGTAATTTTTGAATCAAATTTATTTTTTTCTAAGCAATTTCCACTTAAAAAAGTTGGTCTCGGACTCAAAATGGCGGCTCCCAGGCTCGTCCCGTCGTTAGCATAGATATGTCACGTGATCTCCACTCTAATACTTTTATTAAGATCTCTATGCTTACTACCTAAACTCCTAAACATTGAAAAAAAATGAGCCCAAGTACCTATCTACTCGTTCTGGAAGGGACTTGAACAGTCCAGCCACCAATCCATCCAGCTGCCCCGAGAACAGTCCGAATGGAAACAGGAAACCGTCTTTGAGCCAGAACCCTGTCGAATTCTTGGAATTGTCTGCAACCTCCTGGAAAGTAACATTGTCAGCTGTTTAAAATTGCTAAGAATGTCGACACGGTTGCATCAGAGATCACCTGACCTCGGTTCTAAATGACGAGCCATTGCAAGCAGCTTTCGTGTGTGTAGCAGCTCTAGTCTAATGTTAACGTTTTTAAAACCGAGCTATCACGAATGTGCGGGTAAAAAAGAGAATGTTCAAGCTCTTCAAAAATATAGATACAGATAAGCAGCTGACTTGGACCTTGTTACTTGTATAAAAAATGGCTTTGCTTTTTTGGATTTGCTGGCATTGATGCTGTTTAAGGGGGAATGGGCGCGCTGTACCAGAGGTCTCCAAACTCAAGTGCCTCAATGTTAATCCAATGGGGGGAAAAACTAATTTCTCTGTCAAATTTCTCCGGCTGTACTGAATATTTTTGCAAGCTTATTTTTTTTAAATAATAATTGTAGATAACTTACAGGTCTCTATAATCCCACTTTTTAAAATTGCTTCGAATACTTTTTGAAAAATTATTAATTCAAAATTTAAAACAACGAAATTATTTCTAACTAATTTCAAAAAGAGGGATTGTCTGGACCTGTAAGTCAGCTACATTTATCACATAAAAAATCCGTTTGTAAAAATATTCAATAGCCGGAGAAATTTGGCAGAGAAAATATTTTTTCTCCGTTGGATTAACACTGATGCCCTTTGCTTTGGAGACCCTCGATCCAGCGCGCCCATATCCCCTTAACGCATTTTTTTCTCGATAAAACAACAATTTTAGTCTCATAATTTTGAATCAGCGCCATCTGACCGCCGTTCTTAAAGGATTAAATCAACTCAATGTAAATATTATTTGTGCAATTCTAAAAAAAGATTACACTTATAACACAGACCATTAACACAAATAATATTCATTATTTGTTTTTGAGGGAATACTATTCAATTTTCAACCAGACAATCTTAAAATATTTTTTCGAAGAGGTTATTTTTCAACTCGTGTTGCCACTTTTTTTTTATAGTGGAGATACTTGCCCCATTAACGACCCATTTGTGAATACCGTTGAAAAAATTCTTACCGGATTAAAACGATAAAATTAAAGTTTTAAAATTTATTTTTTGTGTAAATAATTTGCCTTTCTTTCATCTTTTAGTGATATGAATTTCATTTGCCTTATATTTAGATGAAATTTAGCATAAGTTTATTTTCGCATTGCACATTACACCGCCGTTAATGAGTAAAATCCAAACCTGAAAGAAACTATGGATCATGGAGTGGCCGAACCGGAACGCAGCTGCGTTGAATTCGTTGTAGATTCCAGGGCGTACATCGGGATCGTAGGACGTACGGGAATATCGACGTACTTGGAGGTCGTACTCTCGGACGTAGTCTGGACCGATGATGAGTGGAATGTACTCTTTGTATGTGATTATTTGTACCAGGGCTCCTACAATGCGTCTGAAATAGGAGATGAGGACTAGAGTTACACCCCTTGCCAACCTAAGCTGGGTAATTAGAAATATGCTATGAAGAAGATCGTTCCGCGTATGTAAAGAGTTCCTTAAATTATTTGTGAATCCATCCAGAAAACATGTTTAAAAAATTAATTTCATTTAAGGTCTAACAGATTTGAATATTATTTGAGAAAATTTCGCAATTTTATCAGAATGAAAAGAGTGGTTTGGGTAAATTGTATTAAGATAATTTTATATGTAAATATTACTTTACAAGAGTTTCCAACTAACGGACCAATCACGCATTTCCTCCTGCCTTTTTACTATTTGTTTTTACCCTAGTTAGGTTGGCACGGAGTGTAAGTAAAGGGATCTTGAAACAGCATAAAGCGATTAAACTTGTCCAAGGACAATGAACATAAACAAAAGAACGAAGACCAATAAACACGTATAGGAAAAGATTGGACAAAACAATGCTTTTTAAAGTGCAACTTGGTTGTCAGGGTAAAAATATTAATAGTTAAGGAAAAAAACTCAACTGTCATAATGGTATTACCAGGAGGAATCGTATTGAACATTACATGGACGTTTGTATTTTTGTTTTGCTGTATGATCGTAAGAGATAATGTTTTTAAGGTTGTCATATCCCTAACACCGGCGGTCAGTTGGCGCTGATTTTAATTTATGAGTATAAATTTGTAGTTTTATCGAAAAAAATTTCATTAAACAATATCAATGCCACAGCAGCTCCTTAAAAAAAGTCATTTTTAAACAAATAACGAATCTTACAAGTCAGCTGCTTCGGTATCAATTCTTTTGAAGAGCTTGAACATTCTCTTTTATACCCGCAAGATCGTGATAGCTCGGTCGGAAAGGGAAATGCAGATTTTTCAATTGAGGTCTTGTAATTATGTGATGCAAAAAGAACTGCGAAAATTGCAAAACTCCACAAAATGCAAGTATTAAAAGTTTAGAGATACGTGATTTTGAATCGATGAAAAAAAACTTGAACTTTAAACTGCAGAATCTGTTCTAATGACTTGGACCATTGTTATATAAGCACTCAATAACTCTGCTGCAAAGAAGTGTACTTAAATTCTAATTATTTCAGGGCCAAAAGTGTTCATGGGGGAAAAGGGTGTACTTACCGCAGTTATTACCTGCACACAGAAGCAAAAAGAACATGAATTTAGAAGTTCAATGCTTAGAGAATGTGAGGAAGAAAAATAGCTATATTTGTTAGTTTCGTTCTATTCATTCATTCAATATTTACTGTAAACAGATAAAAAGAATGTATATCTTAATTTCGTAAGATAGTGAAGAATGACTTTGTCAGTTGGAATTCTTTTTACCTCGCCTCCTGGTATAGCTTCTCGTTGTCCCATCCGGGGTTGATCTTCTTTAGGCCCCGAGAGAGGGCGTTGTGTTCTCTCGAAAACAACACGTGCATGCATGTCAGAGCAGGATGCACATTTACTCGGGGATCACCTGAATAGAAGAGTTTTTGTCTAATATACATTTACTAAATTCATGTACTACCTAATACTTTTATAATAATATTCCAAATAAAAAAATAAGCTTTGCATCGAGGTTAAAAGTTAGTTTGTTTCTGGGATATAAGACACAGTGCTGAGACGTAACTATTGGGTCACAGTGGGAGTGAACATACTAGTTTACACGAATTAACTTCCGGTTGGATTATTGATATAAGACATCGTCACTGTAGACTTGGTCGTTCCAGTTGTCCATTGTCTTATATTTAGTTGCTTAGTTGCAAGTACGTTTATTTGATGCTAAATTATTGAAGTACGTTTATTTGACTAAATTATTGGATGAAAATCGGAAAATGCTTACACTTTTTTTACAGCCTTAGCATCCCCCCCCCCCCCCCCTCGCAAAAAATAAGATCTTAACTTAAAACACAGAAACAAATACACCCATTATTGGTTTGTTTCTCACCCATTATTGATTACGTTCTTGAGACAAGATTCCATCTTCTGGGATAGGATTAACTAATAAGGCCATTTGGAAGTTTGTACTTTCGATTCATTTAAAGCTAGCAAGCTCTCAACTTCACTTGGATTTTCTAACCTATTGGCTCAATTTAATATACTATTTAAAAAAAAAATAAGATATGAATCGATGTTAAAACTTATTGGCCTACATTTGTAGCGCAAATTATGTAAATGTATGATTGTCCATCTTGATCCAACATGGTAACACTCCTACAATGTCGATTTACAAATTCCTTTAGACTCTTATCATTGTATATGTAAGTCATCTCCCATCTCCTTTTCTTTTGTGTCCATCTCCCACATCATTGCTGCCCTCCCACATGGTAACCAATGTAGTCACACCTTATATTGTCAATATACAACGCCTTTTAGACCATCATCGGCATTTGTTTTTGACAAAATAACTCAATACGTGTAAAATAAGTTATTTTAAACTAACAGACCCTGTCAATCAACAATAAGAAAAGGTTAAAAGTCAATAAGCCTTTTATTTGGTAAAGTTTCATTAATATAATTTCGAATTGAATTGGTTACTTAAAGCACTGATCGATATTTCTAAATAGTAGGAAAGTAATTATCCTCACTTCTATAACCTCTCTATGATTTTGTGAAAATACTATTGCAAAATATTTGTAACAAAACAAACTACTCGCTTGACGGGCATGCAGAAAACGTGTTTTTATATTTGGCGTTTGTGAAATAGAGTTAATGCAACTTCATTTAAATTCCTTCTCTATGACTGAGACCGCAGACCATATGAATAACGTTGCTATTCAGCTGCTCAGTTACAACCTCTTCTGCAGGCATAAAGTTAAACCACCTGAACTGTTGTTCAAATAAGATTGTATGCATCGAATTTTATTTTATCACATTTACATTTCAATAAAATTTCCTTTTTATTTTCAGAACTAAATTCAAAATTATTTTTTAGGAATGCCTACCAGTACGTATGTTAAAAAGAAAGGAATATGAATTTTTTAAATGCTACTAAAATTGATGAAATGCACGTTGTACGTAACTCAGAGCTAGTTTTTCTTAATATGGGAAACTGGTAGGTTTAAAAGTAGTAGTTTCGGACTATAGCAAATGGCTGGTTTCACTAAGAATATTTATTTTTAATATTAAAAATTAGCCCCCCCCCCCCTTTGCGAATGAAAAACTACTCTATTTAGTGTCTTCTACAAAAGTCTTATTTTAATATTACTCGAGATCTATGGAAATATACAAACACTAACACTTAGTCCCCTTCGTACCCTGTGGCACATAAGGCCTTAAGCTTTCTACGCCAACTCCTGCGATTTTGTGCAGCAGCTCTTGCTTCTGACCAGCTCGCCCATCCAGCCTGGTTCCTCTCGTCTTCCACCATTTTTCTTAGTGTTAGTTTGGGCCGTCCTCTTCTTCCATCGGGGGCCCATGTCAGTGCTACTGCTGGGATTTGACTTGTTGGCATACGTAGCACGTGACCAATACATTTCCACCTTCTTTTTTTAATATTAATTGGCAGCGGTTCTTGTTTGGTCCTATTGTAAAGCTCGATGTTCGATATTGTTTGTGGCCAGAAAACTCCCATGATTTTCCGTAAACATCTGTTTTGCCTGCTATTAATTCTTTTACTTTATGCTTTAGTAATTTTCCACGTTTCTGTTCCATACAAAAGTATACTTTTCACCAAAGAGTTACACAGAACAATTTTTGTTTTTAACATTAGATTATTTGATCGCCATTATTCAATTTTTTAAAACAATTTTGGAAATATGCACGTAACAAATTTACAGGCAATATCGATAACATCATTTTTCGAAACTACTTAGTAGTTACTACTTAAAACTTCATTACCTACAGAGAACTGCGTAATTGAGTCGTCCCCATGGACTGTGTTTAACGTTAAAGTCATTTTCATAAACTGGAACATAACAATGAAACCATTTTTACTACTAACTCATTCACAAATAGTTTAATATAAAACTCATACGCAAAAAACAACAACCCATGAATCGAACCAAAAGCTGTCAGCTCCAAACGTAAAATACGACGTGCGTATCAGCGCCCCCTACATTCGAAGGAACACTGCCGCTTTACTTTATTATGTCACTCTATTATAATCAATTTAACCGACAGTCGGCGTTGCAATACCTTGGGTTGGCTGTATGAAAAATAGATTTAGAAAGTAGCAGATCTGCCCCAAGGGGGAAATGGTGAAGCCAATTTTGAACCAGTATCCTCAATTCACAAGAACTCGCACATGGCATGCCATACGCCATAGGTGGCACTTTGAGATAATTCGACTAATAAAATATATGTAATTAATATTAAAGCGTTTTACCAGTTTTGCTAGCATAAGTTTAAAGTTGGATATGTATTGATAATTACTAGCGGACATGAGATATGCATTCATAAAAGAAGCATAAGAAAAAAGGCATTTTTATAGCATGTAACTCTTCGGCAAGAGCACTTTTAATTAACCAGTATCCCGTGATGCATTGCGAAAACGGCAAAATATGGCTTCATCACACAATGTTTGTATTGCGTTGTACTTGATTGCGCGATCGATGGGCATATCTGCTACTTTCTAAATCTATGATAATCTTAGTCTGTCGAACAAAATATAAATGGACAATTGGAACGGTGCGGAGCGTGGTTTGCTTGTGGGGTTTGACAATGGTTGAGTGACGTCACTGCAGGTGTGGTCATTCCAGTTGCCAATTGTCTTAGGATTAGTTACCATTAAAAAAATCTTGCGTTTATTTGATGCTAATTTAATCAAAAACCTGTTTGGCGAATGGAAATCTATTCTACTTTTTCATAAAAGCCCTTTGCTCTCCCCTCCCTCCCCTAATAAAATTTGTTACTTAAGCTTTAATATATATAGATATTGCAAGTTTCTATAGTTAAGAAAGTAGCGGCACTAAGCGGTCAAATATAATAAAATTTTTTGTGATATAATTAACTAACTGTAAAAATTCTAGGATTTATATCTTTAAAAATCTTGTAAAGTATTAAAATATCAAAAATGCAAGAATTTTACTTATAAAAAATCCTTTTTATTTTAGTTTGATTTTTTTTTTAGTGAAAAGCTCTTTAAAAAATCTTTCAGATGTCCAATTTTTTATTCTTAAAATCCTCGTGATTGTAGTAGGTCATATAGTAAAAGAGATCAATTTGAGCTTGTTTAACAAAATTCCGACAGCTAGCACAGGAAATCAAGGGGACTGTCCACTCCCCCCCCCCCCCCCCACAGTGAAGATATACTGTGCTAGTGAAGAATCATGGTGCACCATATTTTGTAAATTTTCAATTATCTATTAAGAGTCAAGCGTTAGTTCCAAAATTAAAGGGCTGATTTTGGAACACCCTCTCATTTGGAGCAGCTTAAAAATGATTTAAGACAACACAATTTTTTTCAGGAACAAGTGATTAGGAAAATAATTATTAAAATTGTTTACCAGTATTTGTGTTTTAAAAAATGAAATATACAATTTTAAATTGAATTTTGCCAAAATGATTTATTAATAATCAAACAGTTTTTCTTGAATTAGGAAAACTGGTACTTCATCCAAAAGGAGGTGTTTCGGATATGGAATAGGTACGAATAAGCTCATAGCTTGTTTTTGACGTATGTGAACACCATGGTCAAGAAAATGATAAGTTACATAATAGCGACGAGGGTTTCACTGCTCCAAGACATACCGATTCTTTAACTGCTAATGATTTTAGGCACAAATGATAGCAATATAATTGTGCACTTTGAAAGTGTTCAAGTTTGTTATCACTAAGCTCATAAATATGGGAAACATAGAAATGCATCCGGGTTATTAAATAAAATTTTTAAATTTTACTGTTAACATTAGTATGAGAACTACAACCAACCAAGTTAAGTTAGATATTGCTGTAAAGTGTAACACTTCAAAACATAAAATATACTATCTTTTTGGGGGCCGGGACATTTTAGTTGGTAAGGTCTTCAATATTTATACCAAAGACTTTCCCGCCACACCAAGATGCATAATAGCCCAATTCGCAGACGACACGGCCATCCTCTCCAAATCCAGAAGCCCACAAACGGCCATTACTAATATTTAATTGGCCCTTGACGAAGTCACTGATTGGTGTAAAGAAAGGAAGATCAAATTCAAACCTTTTAAAAGGGAGTCTATTATCTTCAAGAGAACATAGCGATCCAGATAGACTCTTACCATAAAGGCGAAAATATAACACATTGCCACAAATGCCAACGGTATGGCCTCAGCCAAAACCACTGCAACAATACCGCCAAATGCGTTAATTGTGCAGGTCCCCACCGCACCAAGGACTGATCTCATAAGACGAGGATGGTTTCTCCCAAACGCGCAATGTGCAATGGACTCCACACTGATAACTACCGCCAGCGCTCAAAACGCCCGTTTAAGAGCCTCCCAGCGGGAAATGTTCAGTAGACTGAATATTTCTGACCACGTGTCCTTCTTTTCGGTGTATACGCATGCCTAGTTCTTTCATACATCCTTACACACGGTATTGCAGTTAAATTGACCTCAATAAAGTGTAATAATATGATAACGTAATAAACACACCTAACTAACATAATAAAGTGATCCATACTAAATTCTATCAGACATGACCCATTCGTTTGCTGCAATAATTGTGTAAATATCTCTATCCATTTCTTTTCTAACTTTTAAAAACAGGTAGTCCATTTTAGGGCACCCTGTAACTTACATGTGTTTATAATTCCACTTTTCGAAATTGCTTCGAATAAAATTATTTTACTTATTCAAAATTAAAAAAAAAATATTCGAACCAATTTCAAAATATGGGTTTGTTGGACCTGTAATTCAGCTACATTTGTCACATAAAAAACCCGTTTGTAAAAATATTCAATACAAGTGGAAAAATGTGCCTAAAAATAATTTATTTCCCATTGGATTAACACTGAGGCACTTCGGTTTGGAGACCCGTGGTTCGCTAACACACCGAGCTCTAAAAAAAAAAAAAAAAAAAAAAAAAAAATCGACTTACCGCTTCGGAAGCAGTCGAGTTTAGGGTTTTGGAAGCTGCAGAAATCCCGCTTTGGATTATTGCTCAGCGCAAGCAGCTCGCCACCGTCTTTCGTCTTGGTGAAACGCAGGTTTCCTTTAAGAGAGTTCAAGGTTTCATTTAGAGCTGCCCATACACGGACAGGTCCTAGGACGGAACATATGAACCTTCGCCAAACATCGCCACTTTTTCACCAAGAAGTAACTGAAAGCATATTCAATCTTTAGTAACTGATTTTTTTGTGCCTTCTTCAACATGCCAAACCAATCATCAACGAGTGAACAATCTTTCAGTCACATCATGAAAGAAGAGTAGCTGTCCCAAAATGGACTACCTGTTTTTAAAAGTTAATACAAAAGAAATGAATCGAGATATTAACACAATTCTTGCAGAAAACGAATGAGTCATGTCTGGAATTTGATATGGAACACTTTATTATGTTAGCTATGTTTATTACGTAAATGTTTTTCTTTTTATTATGTTCAATTTAGCCGACAGATAGCGCTTCATTACCGTGTGTTGGCTGTAGGAAAGAACCAGGCATGCGTATACACCGAAAAGAAGGACACGTGGTCAGAATTGAACATTTCTGACCTTTAATAAAGTGTAGCTGCATAATAACGGAATAAACATAACTAGCATAATGAAGTGCTCCATATCAAATTCCAGACATGACTCATTCTTTTTCTGCAAGAATTGTATTAATATCTATATCCACATATCTCTTATTAAATTTTAAAACAGGTAGTCCATTTTGGGACACCCTGCATATTTGGTGAAGGGTTCACGTGTTATGTCCTTGTTTCCTTTCCTCTGTGTATGACCTGCTTTAGATGTTCAGTCTTTGGTCAGTCCCATTCAGCTAATGCAATAGTTTTAAGATAGCAAGCTCTTTGAAAGTATTACGTTGCCAAACAAGCTACAATCTATGCTATTATTTAAAAAAGAACAACAACACTTGTACTATTTTAAAAAGAAAGTTTCATGTAACCGTAACTTCCCCTTCAGATGGCGCTGATTCACTAGGTTGACGTTCACTAGGCTAAATGTTAGAGTTTTGCTGAAAAAGTTGTATTGAACAATATAAGTGTTGCCAACTCCTTAGCCGAATAAAAAATACATTGCCATTATTTGTACAAAAACCAATACTGAAGCAAGCGGACAAGTATTCGTCGTCAGAGAGAGCTGATTTAAAATTATTACTCTAAACTTTAAAGTTACACAGAAAAAAATTCCTTAAACAATAAAAATTTTGAAAATTCCTGAAGTACATTGTCATTGTTTGTACAAAAAAATATACTCATACTTGCCCACTTGTCTAAAATGTCAGTACAATTTTTTTTGCCAGTAAAGGATAAATAAATATTTTTCTCTAATGTGAACCTAGAAGTTAAAGCTTTTGTCCCTTACCTGTTTCGTCAAACTTCCTCAAAGACCTAGAAATATTTTCATTCGGCCCATATAGTTGTGAAGCGTCAATGAATACAGTTTCTTCGTCAACTTGCTGCCGGGGTCCTAACCAAAAACAAAATTACGATCTTTTCACATTTTGGTGAATGCTTCAGAAAAGAACGGACTTTTCATTGAGCAACCTGGAAGAGGGCCCAACTTCAGAAAACAAGTTGCTGGCTTTTAGCAAACATTTGACGGGTTTTCCAAAATAAGAAAAAATTGCATTTTTCTTAAGGTATCCAAATGTTTAAACTCGTTATTTTGGGTGAGATAATCAATTTTTTATGATCTACTTTTATAACCTGTTTTATTACTTTTCAAAAACAGATTTACTTTTGATTCTACGACTTGTATTACCGAAGTTACCAGCTTTTGAAGTAGGGTCACTCGCCCATAAGTGCAACCGCTAATGGCATTCCGAAAACAGAAGTAAAAGTAAGTTGTGAAACTTTTCATTTAAATTGCTATTAAAATGCAAGAAATGCGTAATAATATTTTGATGTTTAATAAGTTTCTTTTAATTTTTTTTTAAAATTAAATTATTGAAATATGGCAACAAGGTATAATCTCAGAGTTTGTTTACAGTTTTACTAAAAATACAATTTTATTACTACCCTCTAACTCTATGACTACTCTATACAATGCTTACCTTTGATAAAATGATACATATAAAAATTTTTTTATATATATAAAAAAACTGTTAATTTTTTGGGGGCGATTGCTCAAATGACATAGTTAAACCGCCTAAGTATAGTCGTTTTCCCTTCAAAGCTTCAACGAAACCCAGCGTAGGGAAGGGGAAGAAAGTATTTTCGAAGGTTACATTCTGGCTTGACATGGTATAATATCTTCTATTGGCTTAAAATTGAGTAGGAACTTTATTTGTACCTGCAGTATAATGAGTGAGAATTGAAAAAAATGATGCCACTCAGAAAAGATAAATTGTGAGCAACAACTGGTGGCTTTACAGCAGCTTGAAATATGTGTCACATCAAATTTCAACAGGAGCAACTACATAGTGCGCAAGTTCCGCACGCTGCTGAGCCGCACGCTACGGCGTAAGCGTGTTTTTCCCCCACCCTACTTGGTTACTACTATTTTGATTGTTAACCTCAAACGCGCTAGGTTTAGAAAAGCGATGCTCCCCCCGTTTCCTAGAAAACCCAGCGAAGGGATTAGGGAAGAAAGTCTTTTCGCAGCTTACATTCTGGCTAGACATGGTATAATATCTTCTTTAGCCTTAAAATTGAGTAGGTACTTTATTTGTTCCTGCAGTATAACCCTTTCCGACCGGGCACGCACGATCGTGCGGTTGTAAAGAGAATGTTTCAGCTCTTCAAAAATATCAATAACGAATCAGCTGCCTTACCATTCGTTATTTGTATAACAAAAACGACTTTGTTTTTAAGGAGTTGCTTTCATAGATGCTGTTTAACGCTTTTTTTTCGATAAAACTCCAAATTTAGTCTCAAAATTTTAAATCAGCGCCACCTGACCGCCAGTCGAAAAGGGATAATGAGTGAGAATAGCGTAAAGTGAAAAAAAAATGATGCCACAAAGATAAATTGTGAGCAACAACTGGTGGCTTTACAACAGCTTGAAATATTTGTCACATCAAATTTCAACAGGAGCAACTTACCTAGTGCGCAAGTTCCGCACGCTGCCGAGCGCACGTTGTGGAGGCAGGTGACGTTGAACTGCGAGAAGAACGGGTCTCCTGGCTCGATGATAATCGGGTCGCACTGAGGATGGTTGTTCTTGCGAACCGGGCAGCACCGCAGCATTTCACCTTTAGCTGGGCACAGAGACGGAGATATCTTTTATTGTAATAATTCAAACATTAATATAATATTTTGTGTGTGTTCTGCATACCACTAAAAATAATATAGAGCATTTTTTCATGCCGAGATCTGCAATTGAAATAACAATTAAAGAAGTCAGTGAAAGATCCTAATCCTCTATTAGTTGAGACCTCTAATACGGGAGGGTGCTCAATTCTGCCGTGGGCAGGTAAACTGCAGTAACTTAAATAGTGACTTGGATCATTGTTGCAAGCACTCAATTAATCTAGCAATTAAGAAAACATACTGGGAAAAATTTATTTCAGGTCAAAAATGGTAAAATGGGTTGTTGTGATTGCTGCAGTCCAGCTGCCCACGGCAAAATTGCCACTACTGTTATCCGGCCTCTTATTTGAGGTTTTTCGAATCATCTTTTTTGTTTGTCCCATGTCTTATTCCCCGCCATTACTCTCCCACGTAGGTGGCTTCACCACCACGTCCACCTAAATTAGTCAAACAGTGGTTTTAGTGAAAGAACATGCTAAAGTAACAAACAAGTGGCAACGGGAAACTGAGATTTTAAGTTTATCTTTTTAACCTAAATACTTGCAAAACGACCCTTACAAAGGGTAAAAAAATATACTTTACCTAAAGTTTATGAAAAGGGAAATCTTTAAATAAAAGCGAGAGAGTAACTTCTTCATTACACAAAAATCGATTTTTTTTGTTCAAAATTGTCACTTAGAACGTTCTTCCATTAAGCTCTTCAATTTGCACTTTGCAGTATCGAAAGAACTTTCTTTTGTTTTCTTTTTCAATCCTTACTCTGAATCAAGTTGAAAAATTTGCAAGTCATGTTTCGAGGTACTATTATATATATCGCATTGATACTGTTGAGTTTTTTTATTAAGTAAACAAAAAAAAAAATAATACTGGCTCTGATTCACAAATGTTTAGTTATTTGCCTAATTTGACTTCTTGGATATAGATTTAATGATATAGGACTTCTTGGATATAGTAGGACTTAGAATAGATTTAAATTTCAAGAAGCATAGTTTATCACGATGTCAGAAATTGTGCGTAATGGAGAAATCAAAATGCAACAAAATCCTTATCAAACTCTTTTCTTAAGGTAATTAATCCTTCCTTAAGAAGATGTAATTACCCTAAGAAAATATTTTCATTCGAAGACATATTCAAGTTTTTGTGTTCAAAAGTTGGAGTTGCTTTTAAAACATTAGATTTCGATTTTTGACCTCAGAAAAAATTCTCAAAATAATCAGCAATTTCAGAATGTTTATGTGGCAGACAATGTAACGCTCTTATTTACATTTTCCCACGCCGTGATATTAAAATGGTTGTTTCAGTTTCGCTCACAAAATGACCCCTCATAGGTTAACTAATGTAATACTTGTCATCTACTAGGATGTCCCTTAAAAACCGGCCATCAGATAGCGCTGATTTATGTTTACGAGACTAAACGTTGTAAGATTTATCAGTTGCTTCAAACAGCATCAATGCCATCTCCTTAAGAACAACGTCATTTTTCTTACAAATAACGACTGGTACAAATCAGCTGCTTCGGTATCGATATATATTTTTTGAAAAGCTTGAACATTCTCTTTTATACCCGCACGATCGTGATAGCTTGGTCTTCAAGGGATATATAATATACGATGTGATGTAACTCACGTCCTTTCGTGACAGGCGTGAGCAGCAAATCGTGGCCCAGGAACTGTCCCCAGATCGTGAGCATGGCCGTCACGTTAGGAATGGTCTGCGTCAGTTCTCCGTGCAGTTTCACGCTCACGGTGCGGGGGGAAGGGAGGTAACCCCCGCCAGTCGACCTCCGCTTTTCCGAAATACCTGTCGAGAGAAGAACAGACATGAAGACACAGGAATGTTTTAAAAATGTCATACCCTTTACAAATACAAATACAAAAATTGTCGACCAACAACAGGCCAGAGGCCCAGCAAGGTTGGCCCAAAATATACCTAATTACTTACCAGTTTCCAATAGCTATCGAGATTCTTATTAAAATCTTCCACTTGCTTTGAATAAACACGATAAGTTTCCTTTATTTCACAAACTATAAGTTTAGTACATTTTTTAAGCTTTACAAGTACAGTTTTTAACAGATCTGAGTGCGAACGACAAACTTGAAAGCTCATTTTCTCGTTTTCAACATTTTGTCACCTAGCACGTACTTCCACTAAGCCCTTCAATTGAGTAGTATAAAAGAGAATGTTCAAGACCTCCGTTTAACCCTTAAAGACCGGCCGTCAGATGGCGCTGATTTAAGTTTACGAGACTAAACGTTAAGAGTTTTTTCGAAAAGTTGCTTTTAAACAGCATCAATGCTAGCATCTCCTTAAGAACAACGTCATTTTTTATACAAATAACGACAGGTATAAGTCAGCTGCTTCAGTATCGATAAAATTTGAAAAACTTGAACATTCTCTTTTATACCAACACGATCGTGATAGCTCAGTCTCAAACGGATACGGCAACCTTCTCGATAAAACCTTTAACATTTAATCTCATAAACTTAAGTGGGCTGGGGAACCCAGTTGGTTAAGCACTCGCTTAGCATGCGGAAGGTCCCAGGTGCGGTTCCGGACATCGCCAAAATAGCTGCCGACCTATAAACGACCCGTAACGGCCCGCGCAGCCAAAAATGTCAGACGAATAATACCCCGTGCAAGGGAGTGCGCGTTTAGTATCCTTCAAAGTCCTAAAGCTGCGTACGATGCCGCCCTTAACGGTTGCGTTTGGTGCCTATTCAGTTGATGGCTCGTCACCTTACTGTGGTTCTAGTGCGACATTAATTCAAACCTAAGCAAACTAACCATAAACTTAAATCAGCGCCATCTGAAGGGGCCTTAAAGGGATATTGTCATAAAAGAAGCCGACATGGAGACGTAGTTTGTTATAAAGACTTTTATTCCAATTTGGGAGGTTTTCCTTTTAACGTCTTAGCAGTTGGAGAAAAAGTTGTAAAGTGTCGAATTGATGCAGAATGTGATGACTTGCTCAGTTCAATTGACCAATTAGATACGAAACGAGGGATGGGTAAAGGTGAAAGGATCATAAAAAGATATTTGCTGAGTTAAATATTTTTTTATGAGGATGAACTGATAGTGTTGCAATAAGGATGTTGTTGGGACGTTAAAGATATTAGTTCAGTATGAATAATCGCCGCACTCAAGCTACTTGAGAGCTATTGGCGACGGGGGTCATAATTTAGAACCACAGTCAGATGATGAGCCGGCACCTGAGTAGGCACCCAACGCAACACAACCGTTAAGGAAGACATCGTACGCAGCGTCGGGACTTTGGAGCATATTTAGCGCGCACTCCCTGTACACGTGTATTATTTTTCTGACATTTTTAGATGCACGGGCCGTTTTTAGGTCGGCAGTTATTTTGGCGATGCCCGGTCTCGAACTTGGGACCTTAAGAATGCAAGGCATGAACGCCTTAATCGACTGAGCTACCAAGCAGCGGTAAAGATATTAACAAGTAATATTGAAGAGGGAATTTAAATTATGAAGTTTAAGAGGAGCTGAAAATCGGAGAAGGGCCACGGCCCACACTCAAATATCAAGGCCAGAACAGCTCTCAAAAAAACCCGCTTGACAGATAGTATAACGTCACCGTTCCGAGTGTTGTTGTTATGAAGTAAGAAACTGATCTCGAAACAAGTTCAAAACCACTTGTTCACGGCTGATCAGATTTTCATTTTTCCGAGTGAGTTCGGAGTATTTTATTCAACTTCGGCACTTGGAGGAGGGCGTCAATTTTCCTTAGATGTTTATGTTTGGAAGAGGAGAAATTTAAATATGGATGGATGTTTAGGTTTTAAAGCGCAAGAGCATCCAAGGCCATACTGCGCCAAACAAATTTAAATATGGCTGGTGCGAATAGGCTCACATATACTACAAACCCAAAAAAAAAAAAAAATAATAATAATAATACATGATAACGTTGATAGATTTTCGCTTCGAGTAAATAACAGTACAGTTATTAGAATTTTTAATCACGATTATTTTTTTTTCAATCAAAAACATCTTTTAGATCTTTAATCTAGAAATCGAGCAATAACCGACTAGGGTCGGCGCGAAGCGCCCTTAATCCTTCATCGACAGCTTCCCATAAAGGAGTTAACTTTGACTGGGAAGAAATCTGGACTAAGTCTTCGCTGTATTTCTTGTACTCTCAAACATCCAAAACAACCATTTTAATTTATTCTTGCGAATTTATTTCTATTAGAGGTAGTAAGTATTTACTGGTTTATATATTCATAATGTTTTTGTGAAAGTCTGTTTACATTCGTGTTCGTCTTTTTTCAAGGGGGGGGGGGGGGGGGTTACAGGTCACGTGCTTACTGATTTGTAATGAGATTTCAAAAAAAAAAAAAAAAAAAAAATTTGGTATTCTATAATTACTATTTATTCTATAATTTCTATTATTCATGTCTATTTGGTTTTATAACATTTCAAGAAATATTAAATGCAACGATAAAAATAGACGTCAGCCCTACTTTTTATAAAATTAGGATCAGAAACATAATGATGCCGAATGGCATCAGTGGACTGAAAGGGTTAAAGGATAAGGTCTACAAAGAACGTCCTGCAACCTTGGCGGATCTGAAAGCCTTAATTGTTCGGCAGGTTCAATTAATTTCTGCAGATTTGAAGCACACAGCGATAAGAATGGAAAGTGTTACGGAGAAGCGTATACAAGGTGTCCCAAAATGGACTACCTGTTTTTAAAAATCAATAAAAAAAAGAAAATATTACAGATATTAACACAATTCTCTCTCTCTCTCTCTCTCTCTTGCAGAAAACGAATGATTCATGTCTGGAATTTGATATGGAACACTTTATTATGTTATGTTTCTTACCTTACTATTTTATTATGTTCAATTTAACCGACAGTGGGCGCTGCAATACCGTGTTTTGGCTGTATGAAAGAACTAGGCTTGACCTATCAGCAACTTTTTGAACTATTTTTTTTTTTGTAATAAATCTAGAGCACATGATCTGAAGTGTCTATATCTCAAAGTTTATCACATTCAATTTGCAATAAAATTTCTTCTTTTTAATTTTCAGAACTGAATTAAGATTTTTTTTAGTGTCTACCAGTACTTATGTTAAAAAGAAAGGGTTATGATTTTTTTTATTTGGCATTGTCTTGAAATTATGTGAGTTCTTTTTAGACTACTAAAGCTAGTTTTTCTTTGCATGAGAAACTGGTAGTATCCAAAAGTAGTAATTTCGGACTGTAGATGAAAGACAGGTTTTATTATTAGCGTTGCTAATTTAATTAAAAAGTTTATATGGAAATAAAAATTAAGCCCGTTCCCCTCTTTCGATTGAAAAACTACTTATTTTTCGTGTCTTCTACAAAAGTCTTATTTTAACACTTTACCTCCGGGCGTCGACTGACCCGTAGACTAAAAATCTTCTAGACCAGCAACTTAATCTAATGCCTAGCTCTTCTAACGTGTCGAAAGCAACTAAAACACTATTAAAGGTTGATTTGTTGATTGGCATAATTGGACTTTCAATTGTAGGGCTACTGTTTCTTCGGAATGTTCTCTGTTTAAAAAAAAGTTACAAACTAGTGATTATTTCAACCGTTAGTCATCCTTTTACATCGGACCTTTTTGACTATGTGAACAAATAACATTTTGAGTTAATTGCATGACACAAAATTTGCATAAGGGTCCGTCTTAATATTAAAAATGTAACGAACTTTAAAATTTTCAATAGCAACACCCAATTTTAATTACTTAGAAATGTGAAAAACCCTCGAAAACCCCTAAATCTAAGTTTTTGTTACATTTGGATGAATATTTGACGAGTTATTCAATCGAATCACTTGTGGATCTTTGGGGGACCATGTCTAAAATGACAAGCGTAGTCAGTCTGTAGGTTTATTAATGGAGAAAAAGAAGCACAAGGTCAAATATCTTGAGGATGGGCCTACGAGGGATATAAAAGTCAATGAGTAGCTGTATATATTCAAGAATAAGTTGTAGTAAAAAATAGATCCCTATCGTCACTTGATAAGGGTTCCAAATTACGAGATGTCATTGGCTCTGTTAAATCTCCTAAAGGTGACTGCAAATAGGCAGCCAGAAACCATTACATTAGTTCCCTTAGACACTAAGGGGGCGCGCTAGTTTCTATGTCAATTTCAATGTAGAAATTCTCCAATGAGAGTTTGAAACTTAGAGTGTTCTTAGTCTATGGGTCAGTCGACGCCCGGAGGTAAAGTGTTAATATTACTCGAAATATACATGTAACAAAGTTTACAGATAGGATCGATAACATCATTTACTGAAGAGAACTACGTTATTGAGTCGTCCCCATGGACTGTTTCTACGTTCCAGTCATTTTCACAAACAGGAACATTACAATGAAATCATTTTTACCACTAACTCATTCAAATAGTTTAATATAAAACTCTTACGCAAAAAACAACACATGAATCAAACCAAAAGCTGTCAGCCCCAAACGTAAAATAAGACGTAGTATCAGCGTCCCCTCCATTCGCAGGAACACTGGCGCTTTACTTTATTATGTTATTACAACTTATTATGTTCAATTTAACCGACCGACGGAGCTTTAATACCGTGTGTTCGCTGTATGAAAGAACTAGGCATGCGTGTATACCGAAAAGAAGGACACGTGGTTAGAACTGAACATTTCTGGCCACACATATTTCTGACCACTACGTATGCGTATACTTCTTTTCGGTGTATACGCATGGCTAGTTCTTTCATACAGCTAACACGCAGTATTGAAGGGCCATCTGTCTGTTAAGTTGAACATAATAAAGTGTAATAACGTGATATACATAACAAAATGTTCCGGATCAAAATTCCAGACTTGACTCATCCGTTTTCTGCAATAATTGTGTTATTATCTCTATCCATTTCTTTTTTATTAAATTTTAAACACAGGTAGTCCATTTTGGGACGCCCTGTATAAGCTTTTTTTTTATTTCTTATAATATAATGGCCACACCAAGTGGTAAAATATATTAAGGAATTTATTTTTAATACAATTAACATATTGTTTAATTTCTATGATTTGTATTTTTAGGCAATCTTTATAAAGTATCTGAAATTTCAAAAATGCAATAGTTTCATAATTTTTTTTTGATTTATTTAAATTGAATTTTTTTTAAATAAAAAGAAACTCTTAAAAAATTGTTCAAGCTGTTTATTTTTTCAATTTTCAGATCCTTATGACCGCAGGTTGGTCAAACAGTAAAAGGAATCAAGTTTTGAAAAGTTTGTTCATTCAACATTCTGTTTGAAGGATAGGGTAAGGTTGATACATATGCATTCCGGCTTGTGTGCTTGATCGGAGACCCGCTTATAAACCTTCGTCAAGTAAGACAAGGCATAGAAAGAATTTTTACTGTCACAGAGTGAGAAATTACACCCAGGGCAAAGGCGGGAATCGAACCCGCATCTGGTACAGTGCGCAGTCTGTTAGCGGAGGCAGCTATCTTAACCACTCGGCCATCCGGCGCCCTTGACTGAGAAGTGTTTGAATAAGTCGTATAGTCTCAGGGCTGTGAGGCGGCCTGTGGTCAGTGTCTCGATCTACGGATCGGAAGGTCCCGCGAACGAGTACTGGTCGCTGAAAACTCACCGACTATATGCGGAGTACGTGCTCGTTAAATCTGTTGGATCGAAAAGTCCTGTGGGCGGTCATTGCGCAGTTTCCCACGGGTGCAGGTTCCTGGAGACTACTTCCTCCCCTTCAGGGACATGTCTAAATTGTGGAGGTGGCGCGTGATGGATGGCAGCATCTGTCACATGTGTGCATGTGAGTGTGTTCTGACTGTCTTACTTGACGAAGGTTTATAAGCGGCTCTCTGAGCAAGCACGCAAGCCTAAAAATATATGTATACCAAATAACCAATCGTATAGTCTCACCGTCGCCGTAATCAGGGTCCACCAGTCTCAGGTAACAGGACGGAGCGGCTCCCCACAGCGGATTGCGGAGGTTGTTGCAGCTGCCATCGTAGGTCCGGTACTTGCTGTCAGGGTCGCAAGTCGCGTTGAAGGGACGACTGCACAAGTCCCGTCCTCTGGACCTGGGTTCGATACCACCCACACTGGATCGAACCTGATCACTGCTGAGGTCGAAACTGAAAATGAATGAATGAATAAATGAATAAATGAATAAATAAATGAATGAATAAATAAATAAATAAATAAATAAATAAATAAATAAATAAATAAATAAATAAATAAATAAATAAATAAATAAATAAATAAATAAATAAATAAATAAATAAATAAATAAATAAATAAATAAATAAATAAATAAATAAATAAATAAATAAATAAATAAATAAATAAATTCCCGGTGGAGGTTCATGTATTGAAACGTTGAAGAGCTTAGTGGAAGAAAGTTCTATGAGAAATTTTGAGAAAAATATAAAGCATGAGATTTGTTTAAAAAAAAGTTAACAGAGAATATTTGCACAATTTGTACAGCTAGATTGGTAAATTACAAACTAAACTGTATCTAGCAATTAAAAAGTGTACAAATAATCGCTTTTAGCTTATTGGTCAGTGTCTAACATGATTTTGGAATTTCAGTGTTAATCTTGAAACGAATCTGGTCAGGCGTTGTATAACACTATTCCCTCCTTTAAGGTATGCGTACACACTAGAAAAGGCCAAAAACAACCAAATTAGGCATTTTTTGTTTTTAAGTTCTTTTAAATATTCCTCAAAAGAACAATTAAGTTGGAGGATGCAACTCCTTTCGTTTATTTCAATTATAAAATACATAAATGTCATTCCCAATGCGAGTTGCATCTTCTTTTTCTGATGCAAATATTGAAGAAGATTTCATTTTGATTCAGGAACAGATGTGTTTGTTACCCTTCTTTTGTGCTCAGTTGCTATCTGTCTTTCGTTGTGGGCAGTCGCATAAATGAAAGGAAGCATAAAATCCGATGTTTAACTAACCTTAGGAATAAATGTTTATGAAATAAATATATTGTATAAAAAATTGATTTGACAGTCCTCTTAATAATAAAATATGATTCAAGTTCATTAGAATTTCCATTTCTTCCTCCTTTTAATGATGTAAAGTTTGCTCTGATACTAACCTCTAATAAAAAGTTAGAGATTTTTTTTAATCTTCCAAATCATGAAAGAAAGTAAGCTTTTATAACCTTTATACTCCATTTTCTCAAAACTTAATTTTTCTCATTACTTTGCTTAAACAATGATAACTAAAGTTTAACATTTGTCAAACAAATTGCATATTTACCTGTGGAATACGTTGGGAGAGGGCATGAACCTCAAAAAACGATTTGGTTTTTAAATTAATTTTATATTGCATATCAAAGTTCGTTTTTTCTAAAAAAAAATGGATTATTTTTAATGTTGCTTATTGTAAAAATTTATAATTTTAAAAATAAAGGAGCCACAAACTTGGTTTGAGGTTCACGCGCCTCTGAATGAATTGGTGATTAATTTGCATGGCAATTTTATACGTCTAAGTTAATTAGTTCTTAAGTTATGAATGTTAAAAAAAACATGATTATTAATGCATAAAATGCTAATGAATTAATATATAAATAAAAAAAAATATTTTTTTACATGAACTCTCATACACTTTTAAATTATATCAAATATAAAAAAAATTGGATTGTTAAGCGAAATATTGAAAAAAAAAAAAAAAAAAACGTTTAAGTGCACACGCACACCTTAAGGGGGGATCATAGTAAACGACAGCGAAAATGACCAATTCTTAGTATTGATTTCGAAAGGCTCTAAATCATTTAAAAATGATGGTACAATAAAAAAAATTGTATCAAATTATAAATTGTACTTTTATTATTATATTTACTCCTAAGAATCTTATTTTCGAAAATTATTATTTTTGAAAAAAGACATCTTTTGAAACATACAATTACGAATTTTCAAAAATACAAGTACTTTTTCGGTACACTTTTCTCCAAATCTATTAAATATTTCTGAATAATTTCTTTTGTGTGTTATAAAACCATTTTAGATCTAATCAAGTCACTATTTTTTTTGCCTAAAATAATTTTTAAATTCTATTTTTAAAACATTATATTCAACATTCATAAAAATTCTGATTTTCAACGAAGAAAAGTGTAAAATAATAAAATATTTATTTTAATTTGTAAGACTAAATTAGGTGACTTAAATAGATCTAAAATGGTTTTATAACACACAAAAAAAATTATTAAAAAATATTCGATAGGTTTGGAGAAAAGTGTACCTAAGTGTTGAAAATTATAGTTTTGAGTAAAACGCGAAAAACAAATACAGTCGATCCCGTTAACACGAACTCGAAATGACCACCGAAACATTTCTTGTTAACCGAATTTCATGTAAATCGTCGGGAATTTTTTTTTTACATTGAGCCAGTGGTTGGTTTTCAAATATCAACACAAAAAAATCATATTTTATAATGTAATACATAAATAATACAAGCATACAATTAGTAATTCAAAGGGGGCGTGGTACATTTGTTTATTTTTATAATTTTAATTTTTTATAAGAAATAATTAACCGATCTATACAAAATTGGTCTCATTCGATAGATTGGGTTTCCATCTATCAGAAAATATTGGTTTCAAAAATTCGATTTTTTGGTTTTTGTTTACTATGATCCCCCCTTAAAGATAATAAGTTCCCCTTTCATTTAAAGTTTAAGTTTCCAATACTTATTTAACGTTTGCAAGTATGTACCATTTATGGGTCCGTAAGGACGATTGTACAAGTAGCGTATTCCACATACTTTCAGCAACTTTTTGAACTATTTTTTTTTTTTTTGTAATAAATCGAGGGCGCATGATTTGAAGTGTCTGTGTCTCAAAGTTTATCACATTCAAATTTCAATAAAGTTTCTTCTTTTTAATTTTCAGAATTAAATTAAGATTTTTTTTTAGTGGCTACCAGTACTTATGTTAAAAAGAGAGGTTTATGAATTTTTACTATTTTTTTATTGGTATAGGAATAATATGTTTTTAGATTACTAAACCTAGTTTTTTTGGTGTGTATCCAAAAGTAGTAATTTCGGACTGTAGATGAAAGACAGGTTTTATAATTAGCGTTGCTAATTTAATAAGGAAGTTTATATGGAAATAAAAAATTACGTCCGTTCCCCCTCTTTCAAATAAAAAACTACTTATTTTTCGTGTCTTCTACAAGAGTCGTATTTTTATTTACCATTTGTTTGTTACATAAAGGATCAGCCGGCTACCGTAATCTTGCGCAAAAAGGTTGGCGTACATGTTCTATGAATATTCATTATGACCCACGTATTAAAACAAATTTTGATCAAGTGAAACAACTAATCAGGTTACACACACGCACAAAAAAAATGACATTAATCCTTTTCAAATTAGTGGTACTTATAGTTAATAACATTAGTTAGAAACTAATTTGGATACGTTAAACAACTTTAAGTCGCTAGAAAAATAAGCCGCTTGTTTTAAATAAGTCGCTAGAGGGCAGTTTGTTGCTATTTTGTTGTAATGTCACATCACCAAATGAACATAAAAAGTTACCTTCAATAAAAAACGTGGTTATCCCTTTCCTACCGGGCTCGCACGATCGTGCAGGTAAAAAAGAGAATGTTCAAGCTCTTCAAAAATATCGATACCGAAGCAGCTGACTTGTATGGTACTATTCGTTACTTGTATACAAAATTACTTTGTTCTTAAGGAGTTGCTGGCATTGATGCTGTTTAACGCATTTTTTTTCGTATAAAACTTCAAATTTAGTCTCATAATTTTAAATCAGCGCCAAATGACCGCTGGTCGAAAAGGGTTATCTAGCAGCTCAAAGGCATATTATTAAGACTATTTTTTTTTGAAGACACTAAAGAAAGTAGTTTTTCATTACAAAGAGGGAGGAATAAGAGATCAGGTGTGCGAGGAGGCCAGGTTGTCGGGAAAAAGCGGTTGATCACACGTGCATCGGTGAAAGCAACACCTCGCATCAACATCGGTGAAAGCAACGATAGGCTTGCAACACCCGTCGAACGTCAAGAAGAGTATGGGGATGTTCAGCATATTGCATGAATATGAGAATCGTATCCTGGAGGCGGCCACGTAGCTGAAGTTGAGGGATCACAAATCTTGTCAAGATGTCTTTTTACCTCCTTCCTGTGACAGAGAAGTTTTTAACCCTCATTGAGTCATCTCGTCAAAAAAATAATAATGCCCAACGATGAATGTGGCAGTAAAACTGTACCATGCACTAACCTTTGCAGGGTGCAAGGGTACTTGCTGGGTCAACATACAGTTACACAATCCGGCAGTTAGTTGTAATCACCTGACCATCCAGATGAAAATGAGCCTGATCCGCCTGTGGCTGCACCACGGACAATCGTCACTGCACCACCATTGCGCTACGTTTCAAAGAAGAGCTCGTGCAAGGTCGCGTGAACGATCAGTGACTTTTCATTTTTTAAACGTATGCATTTTTTAAACGACAAGCGCCTTCATTTTTTAAACGCATTGACATCCTTTATGCAAATGTACTATATTATATAAGCGTGGCAAAGACCTCTGCAAGTCAGATGCTCGGATGCTGCTCTCAACCTCGTTGCTCTGTTCCTGTCAATAGTCTTTAACTTATATTTGTAAATATTGTAAATATGTTTAATTAAACTAAGTGATTTTAATTATGCTTAAGTTCATTCGTACATAGTAAACACCTTTCGCCCGGCCCGTAACACGCCAACGGATGTTCCGCAGTCAAGCAGCATCGGCCACCATTCGGGCCACCTTCAGGGTTCTTATCAGTCAGTTTGTGTAAACTATTGATTTTGTAAGGATAATAGCCCAGAATCCTGCGCATCACACCAGATGGTCGAATCGGAAAAACCACATGTAGATAGGCACGTTGTTTCAACGACTGTCAAAGCAACGTATTCTACGCTTGCGTCCTCTATCTGCCAAAAGTCCCACAGCTGTACGGTTTTTTTCAAACTTCTTCATCATTTTTCGCCGACCACATGGTGTCATCAGTTCTTGGCGTAACTATTTTAGCCTTTACGGAATTCCCTTAACACAGCAGCGGAGTTCTAATAGTTCTAGTAGAAAAGTTTAACAAACAGAGCTTTTTCTTTCAAGGTAGGCATTTTGCAGCAGCAAGTTCGAATTTACTGCCTGTCTTCCACATTTTTTGGGTTTGTGTATTGGATTTTTTGCGCAGAAACGATATTTCTGAAAATCACGTTGTTGCGATATGCAAATTGCTAATGTGAAACCCTCAATTGTTCGGCAATTTTGAGGAATTTCTGCGGTCCTTTTGCGTTCCACAGTAGAACACATAGCTATAACCATTTCCGAAAGAACTATCACGATCGTGCGAGTAAAAATGGGAATGTTTAAGTTCTTCAAAAATATCGATAACGAAGAAGCTGACTGGTACCATTCGTTATTTGTATAAAAATTACTTTTTTTTTATAGTTGCTGTCATTGATTTTTTTAACGCATTTTTATCGATAAAACTTCTAATTTAGTCTCATAATTTTAAATCAGCGCCACCTGACCGCTGGTCGAAAAGGGTTATCTAGCAGCTCAAAACTACAAGGCATATTATTAAAGAACTTGACATTTTATATACATTTTTTACAAAAATTTACCTATCGATAATTATTCGAAGATTAGTAGTAGGTGATTACGGGAAAAGGAAAAAATATGCCTTTTCATGTTTTACTTGCTTGAATTTTGTGTTTGATGCCAGCTGATGCGTCATGTTGTTTATTACTTGTCCACGATTGCAAATTACTAGTTAATATGCTGTAATAAGGCTCTGTTTAGATGTAGAAATTTACAATTTACAACTTTGAGTTGCAGACATTTCAGATCATTCGTCGATAAATTGTCGATAGGCCATGTTCAGTTCTTTCATACCATAGATATAGAAAGTAGCAGATATGCCTATCAATTGCGCTATACCGTAACACGTAATACTAAACCGCGCGATTGCGTGATGAAGCCATATTATGCAGTTTTCGCAATGCATCACAGGATACTGGTTCGAAAAAAATGCTTTTGCCGAAGAGTTGCATGAGATAAAAACTGCATTTTTAATATGCTTCTTTTATGAATAGATATCTCATGTCTGCCAGTAATTATCAATACATATCCAGCTATAAACTTATATTAGCAAAACTGGTAAAGCGTTTAAATTTGAAATATATAAATATTTTATTAGTCGAATTATCTCAAGGTGCCTCCTAGTGGCGTATGGTATGCAATGTGCGAGGCTTGCGAATTGCCTTATGGGATACTTGTTGAAAAGTGTGTGGCTTCACCTTTTCCCCCTTGGGGCAGATCTGCTACTTTCTAAATCTATGTTTCATACAGCAACACAATGTATTGCAACGCCGACTGTTGGTTAAATTGATTATAATAAAGTGTAATAACATAATACTGTAAAGCGGCAGTGTTCTTTCGAATGTAGGGGGCGCTGATACGCAATTCTTATTTTACGTTTGGAGCTGACAGCTTTTGGTTCGATTGATGGGTTGTTATTTTATGCGTATGTTTTATATTAAACTATTTGAATGAGTTAGTGGTAAAAATGGTTTTTATTGTATTGTTCCTGTTTACGAAAATGACTGGAGCGTTAAAAACAGTCCATGAGGTAATAAAGTTTTAAAGTAGTAACTTACAAGTAGTTTCGAAAAATGATGTTATCGATCTTACCTGTAAATTTGCTACATCCATATATCCTTAGACCTCGAAATATTACAATTTAGACTTTTGTAGAAGACACTAAATAGAGTTGTTTTTCTTTCGTAAAGGGAGGAGAGGTTCAAACTTTAATTTATATTTTCATTTAATTTTTTTTAGTAAAACCAGCCATTCTCATTAAGTCAGAAATTACCAGTTTCCCCACTTAAGAAAAACTAGCTTTTGTAATTTTAAGAGGACGTTCGGGATATCTATACAATAAAAAAATTGAAAAATTAATATTCCATTCTATTTAAAATAAGTACTGGTGGGCAATTTAAAAAATATATATTAATTTAGTTAACTAGTTTAGTTAAATATTAATTTTTAAAAACAAATAGTCCATTTTGGGACACCCTGTATATGTTTCTCCGTAACACTTTCCATTCTTACCGCTGCGTGCTCCACAGCAGAACGCAGTAAATCTGCAGACATTTCTTGAAATTGCCGAACAATTGAGGCTTTTAAATCCGCCAGGACGTACTCGGTAGACCTTATCCTGTAAGTATCCCCACAACCAGAAATCACATGGGGTGAGATCAGGTGAGCGAGGAGGCCCGGTAGTCGGGAAAAAAGCGGCTGATCACACGTTCATCGGTGAAAGTTGCTTGCAACACCTGTCGAATGTCAAAAAGGGTATGGGGAGGGTCAGCATCCTGCACGAATATGAATATCGTATCCTGGAGGCGACCACGTTGCTGAAGTTGAGGGATCACAAATCTTGTCAACATGTCTTTATATACCGCCTCTCTGTGACAGAGCAGTTTTTTACCCTCAGTGAGTCATCCTCTCAAAAAAATGAGGCCCAACGATGAAAGTGGCAGTAAAACCGTACCATGCACTGACCTTTACAGTGTGCAAGGGTACTGTACGGTCTTTTTCTTCATCATTTTTCGCCGACTACATGGTGTCATCCGTTCTCGGCGTAACTTTTGCAGCTTACTGAATTCCCTTAAGGCTGCTCATCACCCCCATTCCCCGTCCTCCTTCGACCGGGCTTGCTAATGTTAAGTCTATGGGGAAAAAATAGTTTTTGTTCCAAAAAAAAGTGAAGGAATTATAGGAATATTTTGATGCGGTTTTTTTTAAATTCATAAAAATCCAATAAAGTAGTGCTTTTAGAGGTTATTTTTTTAAAAACGTAATTTACTTTTTTTTAATCTAAATTTTTTCTATTAAAAAAAGGCAAGTAACGTTTTTAAAAAAAATAGCCTCTAAAAGCACTACTTTATTGGAGTTTTATGAATTAAAAAAAAAAAAACCTCATCAAAACATTCCTATAATTTCTTGCTTTTTTTTGGAACAAAAACCATTTCCCCCCATAGACTTAACATTAGCAAGCCCGATCGAAGGAGGACGGGGTATGGGGGTGATGAGCAACCTTAACACAGCAGCGGAGTTCTAATAGTTCTAGTAGAAAAGTTTAGCAAACAGAGCTTTTTCTTTCAAGGTAGGCATTTTGCAGCAGCAAGTTCGAATTTACTGCCTTTGATTTTACTGCCATTTTTTGGGCTTGTGTATTGGATTTTTGCGCAGAAACGCTATTTCTGAAAATCACGTTTTTGCAATATGCAAATTGCTAATGTGAAACCCTCAATTGTTCGGCAATTTTCAGGAATTTCTGCGGTCCTTTTGCGTTCCACAGTGGAACACATACCTATAACCATTTCCGAAAGAGCTATCACGATCGTGCGAGTAAAAATGGGAATGTTTCTTCAAAAATATCGATAACGAAGAAGCTGACTGGTACCATTCGTTATTTGTATAAAAATTACTTTGTTTATTTTAATAGTTGCTGTCATTGATTTTGTTTAACGCATTTTTTTCGATAAAACTTCAAATTTAGTCTCATAATTTTAAATCAGCGCCACCTGACCGCTGGTCGCAAAGGGTTATCTAGCAGCTCATTATTTATACATTTTTTACAATATGTTTCATACCGATTTTTATTTCATTCTAAGATTAGTAGCAGGGGAATACGGGTAAAGGAAAAAAGGCATTTTCATGTTTAACTTCCTCGAATTTTGTGTTTTATGCCAGCTAATGTGTCATCTTATTAGTGGTCCACGGTTACAAATTATTAGTTAATATGCTGTAAAAAGGCTCTGTTTAGAGGCAGAAACTTACAATTCCCTCCAGGTATCAAAATTCGGGAAACCTGTTTTGAGAACATGGGCTATAGAATTCAGCGTCCTCTAGCGAATTTTTCAATAGCCAGCCTAAATGATTTACGGAATTAAAACGAATGACTAAATTTATAGAATATTCAACCTAAAATAATTCACATGGAAAAAATTTAGAAAAAACATGTTTTGTATATTATAGATAGCTTAAGTAGATTTTGAACACGATTTCGAAGTTATCGAAAAACTAAAATGTTCTGAAAGATGTTATATTATTGTTTGATGTTATTGATTACAAGTATATATAAAGATTTGTTAGCTGGTATAATACAGTGGAGTCCCAGTTAGCCGATAGCGGCTTTATCGGAAATCGAACAATAACCGACGAGCATCGGCGCGAAGCGCCCTTACTCCTTCATCGAAAGCTTCCCATTACTGGTTAACTTTGACTGGGAATAAATCAAGACGAAGAATTCACATTAAAACTTGACATTGGGTTCCACAAGGGCTCTGCATAGTAGGATCTAAAACTTCAATTTGGCTTAACCGAAAGGCTCCAGATTTTTTTTTTGGCTAAAGTATGGAATTTACGCATAAACCTCTATATAAACAAAAAATATATTCGTACTTACAAAGTTGGGTTTATTTCTCAAACTATGCATAAGTTTTTTTTTTTTGCTGATCAATTTTGTTTCGTTTTAAAGTCCTGCCAGCTTTTAAAAAAGAGAACGTTTGAAGTAGTGACTTTACCTTCCTTATATCTAAGGGCCTGATTTAAAATTTTTGGTTTGGTTTGGTTTGGTTTGAATATCGTCGCACTAGAGCTACACGAGGGCTATTTTAAAATTTTTGTAGCTTCCGTGTGCGATATACTTCACTTGCAAGACTACTTATCTTCATTAAAGGGTTCGTTTTCTACCCGGGTTTCTGATAATTTTTCTAGACGCAAGATACATTCTCCTGATTATCAGAGAATTCCTATAGAATCTCGATTAACTGAAAGTGCCCCGGTCTCGTACCTTTAGGAGAAGCGGGACTCAACTGTAATACTTTATACTCAAAAACAAGTTTGCCTTGTGCAGTTCCAGAGATTTATCGATGCCTATCTGCTTTACGTAAAATTATTATGTAAGTCAATTTTTTTTAGCTAATTACATTTGAATTTTTACAACTAAATATGTAAAATATATCTTATAAAAAGTAAACTTTTTTTTAATACGTCTCATTATTTCACTTGCCCGCAATTCACAAATTTTCAAATTTAATTCTACTATAACCTACACAAATTTTGCTCCGTTAGCAATATTTTAGTATATTACAACTAAAAAACATTCAAATTAGAAATTTTAAATCCTTTGAAATTTAAATTGAGTGAAATGAAAAAAATAACCATAAAGGAGAAGAATTGTTGTATACAGGGTGGTCTCGAACTCATGGTACAAATTTTAATGGGAGGTACAGGACATTGTAACAATGATTTATTGTATAGGAATGTATAGTCGCAGGTGATGTGTAAACAGGGGAAATAACGGCCGAATAGAAAAAACAAGGATTTTATTGAAAGTGTTGTTGACAAGTGCCAGTTTACAGTAACTGTTCAAAATTGCGTCCACCAGTAGCGATACATGCTCGACAGCGTCGGTGGAGCAATTGACGTACATATTCGAAGATGTCTGGTATGTCACGCACATCTGCTGCAGCTACATATATGCGAGCGACGGAACCTCATCTTAGTCAACTGGAGTCTCATAAACAAGATGCTTTAGATGTCCTCATAAAAAGTAATCAAGGCTCGATAAATCGGAAGATCGGGCTGGCCAATTGACTGGTCCACCTCACCCAATCCATCGAGCATCAAACGTTGCATTCAGGTAATTCCGTACATCAATGCTGAAGTGTGCTGGTGCCCCATCGTGCTGAAACCACCTGCGGTTACGAATGGCGATCGGAATGACATGCAGCAGTTGTGAGTTGTGGTAAAACTTCTTTCAGAAAAATAAAATAGCTTTCGTCACTGAGTCACGTGGTTAGTAAGTATGGTCCAATGATACCAACCGATCACTCCATTTCTTTTTCCTTTTATTTCCCCTGTTTACGCCCCACCGCGTCACTTGCGACTATACATTCCTATACAATAAATCATTGTTACAATATCCTGCACCTACCATTAAAGTTTGTACCATGAGTTCGGGACCACCCTCTATAATGTTCACGGTTAGTTTATTTATTGTACGTGCATTTGCCTTGTTGTTGTTTCAATATTACAGGGTTGTCCAGAAATAATTTGGCCAACTCAGAAGCCTGGGCAGGATGTTGTATTGGCTTGAATGTGATAAACTTTGAGATACAGACACTTCAGATCATTCGTCGGTAAGTTATCGATAAGCCATGTCTAGTTCTTTCATACCATAGATTTATAAGGTAACTAATCCTAAGACAATTGGCAACTGGAATGACCACGCCTGCAGTGACGTCACTCAACCATTGTCAAACCCCACAAACAAACCCGCGCTCCGCATTGTTCAATTGTCCATTTATATTTTGTTCGAAAGACTAAGATTATCATAGATTTAGAAAGTAGCAGATATGCCCATCGATCGCGCAATCAAGTACAACGCTAATACAAACCGCGCAATTGTGTGATGAAGCCATATTTTGCCGTTTTTGCAATGCATCATGGGATATTGGTTCAAAAAGTGCTCTTGCCGAAGAGTTACATGCGATAAAAATTCCTTTTTTCATGTGCTTCTTTTATGAATAGATATCTCATATCCGCCAGTAATTATCAATACATATCCAACTATAAACTTATGCTAGCAAAACTGGTAAAACGCTTTAATATTAAATGTATATACAGTGGTGGACATAATTATAAGACACCTACCTAATTTGACAATACACTGAAATAAAAGATTTAAATCATTAAATTCTTCGTCAAATATGATAAAAAATTAAAAATTATTCTGTTATCACCCATAATTGTATTACAGAAATGATATTTTATAGATTTTAATAAAAAAAATTAAAAAATACCGTGGA
Source organism: Hylyphantes graminicola (assembly GCA_023701765.1). Classification (NCBI taxonomy): domain Eukaryota; kingdom Metazoa; phylum Arthropoda; class Arachnida; order Araneae; family Linyphiidae; genus Hylyphantes; species Hylyphantes graminicola. Next base: position 14,680,153 of record CM043112.1, read on the forward strand.
CAAAATTATAAGACACCCTAAATAATTTTCAATATGCAAATTTTCTGCTGCGCTGATATGACGTCAGCAGTTAACTAAAGCAGCCAATAACCGTCTACAAGCATTTACAAACATCCCGACATCCCACGAGGTACAGAATTAAAAGAAAATGAAATTTTCTTTAATTCTGAGATTAAATGGAATTGATGCTTCAATAAATAATATTTCAAAGCACTCTAGATGTGCAGTTAAACATCTTTTGAAAAGAGGAATTAATTAATCGGTGATTAAAAGATCTGGACGTACTCCTTGCTTGTCCCCGAGAGACAGACTCCATATGCTTTCGCTCACAAAACAGAATCAGATAACCTCTATAGCCATTAAAAATGCTTTGAAACTGAATTGATTAAGGCAGGCATTAAGGCATCAGCAAGCCAATCATTCGCAGAATGTTGCATAATGCTTCCTATGCGTAATTTTAAAAATAAGGGTAAAAACACCTCTTCTGAGGCAGCACAAAATGGACCTTCTAAACTTCGCGAAACAAACCATGGCCTGGACTGCCAAATGGTACTCTTTGCTATTTTTGGATGAAAAAAAGTTTAACCTGGATGGCCATGACAGATTTCACTATTATTGGCATGATTTACGGAAGTCTCCTTATGTACTAATGAGCCACCAAATGGGTGGAGACTCAGTAATGACTTTGGCTGGTTTTCCGACTCAAGGGAAAGCAGATATTGTTTTTGTCCGCAAGAATGAATTCCGAAGCGTATAAGAATCTTTTTAAAGATCAACTAGCAATCTTTCTGAACTTCTTTGCAGCGAAAACTACACTTTCCAGCACAATAACACGTAATTTATACATCAAAAGAAACAAAGAAGTGGCTTTCAGAGCAAAGCATCAATGTTCATTTTGGCCTTCTCCCTTCCCCAGACTTAAATCTCATCGAAAACTTGTAAGAGATCTTGGCTCTTGCAGTTTACCGAAATTTGTTGGAAGTTTGCATGTGTTGAAGACTTAAAAAATGTACTTGGGAAGAACTGTCTTGCGGTATTTTTCTAGAATCAATATATTCAATACTAAATCGCATATTTCATGTTATAAAAATAAATGGAGACTCCACCAAATATCGAATAACCTTGTTAGATTATTTTCTTTTAAAACATTAGTGTCAGCAAACTATGTTTACATTTGTATTTGGAAAAAAATTTCGGGTGTCTTATAATTTTGTCCATTATATTTTTGAGTTTTTTCATTAAATTGTAAGAAAATATCATTATTATACAATAATTATACATGATAACAGAATAAATTTATGTTTTTGACGTATTTGATAAGACATTTTTAAGGTCTGAATCTTTTTGTTCATTATTTGTCAAATTTGATAGGTGTCTTATAATTATGTCCACCACTGTATATATATTTTATTAGTCGAATTATCTAAAAGTGAGACCTAATGGCGTATGGCATGTGCGAGGGCTTGCGAATTGCCTTATGGGATACTGGTTCAAAAGTGGCTTCACCTTTCCCCCCTTGGGGCAGATCTGCTACTTTCTAAATCTATGTTTCATACAGCCAACACAAGTTATTGCAACGCTGACTGTCGGTTAAATTGATTATAATAAAGTGACATAAATGAAGTAAAGCGGCAGTGTTCCTTCGAATGTTGGGGGCGCTGATACGCACGTTGTATTTTACGTTTGGAGCTGACAGCTTTTGGTTCAATTCGTGGGTTGTTGTTTTTGCGTATGAGTTATATATAAAATTATTTAAATGAGTTAGTAGTAAAAATAGTTTCATTGTAATGTTCCAGTTTACGAAAAGGACTTAACGTTAACCACACAGTCCATGGGGACGACTCAATTACGTAGTTCTCTGTAGGTAATGAAGTTTTAAGTAGTAACTACTAAAGAAACTTTCGAAAAATGATGTTATCGATCTTACCTATAAATTTGTTACATGCATATTTCCTAAGGTCTCGGGAAATATTAAAATAAGACATTTGAAGAAGACACTAACTAGTAGTTTTTCATTCGTAAGGGGGGGGGGTAGGGGAGACTGGGTATGGTTGTGCCAGTCACCATATTAGCGAAACTATAAGGTATACCGGGTTGGTTGTAAGGGATAAGGAGCAACTTGCCTGCCTGAACATGTGCCACAGTATACCATCGGTCATCGCACGACATTAACCCTATTAGAGGCCTCTATTACTTTTTCACCGTCAAAAAACTCAGAAGTAAGTATTGTTATTCCATTTCTTTTCATAACTGTTATTATATGTGTGCAGATAGAGCAGTGAAATTTTTCCTTGTTATAATTTAGACTTTAATAATGAAATACCAGGGATTACTTTGAATGTATATTATTTTGTATTGTCATGGCGATTGTTTTTTTTTTTTTTTTGCAAAAGAGTTGGCTGGGTACGGTTGTGACAACACAGTAAAATGTAATCATTTTTCTTTTAGATGCCTATAAAACGCCTGAGGAAGGCAGAAAGATCATAGTGTGACCTAAGGAAATAGGAAGAATCTTTTATAGAAGTAAAACGCGGGATTTCATTACGAAAAGCTGCGAAAAATCACCAAATTTTTCGTATGTTTTTTTTACGATACATTTGCATCGATACAAGCTTCAAATGTACAACATTTTTATGACAATATACAAATTGTTATGTACATACACACCTATGAGCAACAAGATATATACATTGTTGACGAAACAGGTGTAACTCAAAAGATTTATTTGTGTTATATAAGAACATGTATATTTTTTATGTAGATAAGATATTTTGTGCATTAAAAAAAACACACATTTTTTATTTATTTGTTTTGTATTGGACATGGTTACAGCAATGTATAATTATGAATATTTAGTTAACTTTTTTGATGATAGTGATAATATGAAGAGTTTTTATAAATAATTATAAATTAATTTGTAATTATTAAATGTATTAATTAAATGATGAATTAAATGTTAGTTATATAAATATTGAATTTACAGTTTCTAAAGATGATGCAAAAAGAGTGATTTGATAAAATTTTGGTGTCTTTTTTGACTCTGTCACATCCGACCCCAGGCACTGTCACAACCGACCCCGACACTACTTCCTCTTTTTTCTAATTTGCTCTTACAAGCTAACTATTGCACTTAGGGATTCAATTTTTTTTTATTTATACGTAGACAAGTGTTGCACTTTACTATTAATGCAACTTTCATCCAGCTTTTCGGCATACTAACGAATGTATAAGCGATGAAATGAAAACTTGGCACAACCGTAGTTTCTCCTATAATTTTTATAATTATTTTAATTCCAAAGTCCGAAACTACTGCTTTTTGAAACTACCAGTTTCCCATTTAAAGAAAAACTAGCTTGTAATTAAGATGAAGCAACCATTCACCGGCAAGTTCAATAAAAAAAATTCTTATTCCTTCCTTTGAAACATACGTACTGGTAGGCATTCTTAAAAATATTTCTGAATATAGTTCTGGAAAAAAAGGAAATTTTATTGAAATTTAAATGCTATAAAATAAAATTCGATGCATACAATCTTATTTAAAAAAAACTTCAGGTGGTTTAACATTAAGCCAGCAGAAGAGGTTGTAACTGAGCAGAGCTGAATAGCAACGTTATTCATCAAAATTGAATGTACAGACACTTCAGATCATGAGCTCTCGATTCATTACAAAAAATATAGTTCAAAAAGTTGCCGATAGGCCAGGCTTACTTCTTTCATGCAGCCAACACACGGTTTTGCAGCGTCTACTGACGGTTAAATTGAACATAATAAAGTGATATAACGTAATAAACAAAACTAACATAATAAAATGTTCCATATCACATTCCAGACATGACTCATTCGTCTTCTGCAAGAGAGAGAGAATTGTGTTAATATATCTAACCATTTCTTTTTTTATTAATTTTTAAAAACAGGCAGTCAATTTTGGAACACCCTGTATAATTATGCTTCTCCGTAACACTTTCCCTTCTTAAAGCTGTGTGCTCCACAGCAGAACGCAGTAAATCTGCAGAAATTTCTTGAAATTGCCGTACAATTGAGGCTTTCAGATCCGCCAAGGTTGCAGGACGTTCTTGGTAGACCTATCCATTAAGTATCCCCACAACCAGAAATCACGTGGGGTGAGATCAGGTGAGCGAGGAGACCAGGTAGTCGGGAAAAAAGCGGCTGATCACACGTTCATCGGTGAAAGTTGCTTGCATCACCTGTCGAATGTCAAAAAGGGTATGGGGAGGGTCAGCATCCTGCATGCATATGAATATCGTATCCTGGAGGCGGCCACGTTGCTGAAGTTGAGGGATCACAAATCTTGTCAACATGTCTTTATATACCGCCTCTCTGTGACAGAGCAGTTTTTTTTACCCTCAATGAGTCATCTCCTCAAGAAAAATAAGGCCCAACGATGAATGTGGCAGTAAAACCATACCATGCACTGACCTTTACAGTGTGCAAGGGTACTGTACGCTCTTTTCAAACTTCTTCATCATCTTTTTTCGCCGACCACATGGTGTCATCCGTTCTCGGCGTAACTTTTGCAGCTTACGGAATTCCTTTAAGGCTGCTCATCACCCCCATTCTCCGTCCTCCTTCGACTGGGCTTGCTAATGGTAAGTCTATGGGGAAAAAATGGTTTTTGTTCCAAAAAAAAGTCAAGAAATTATAGGAATATTTTGATGCGTTTTTTTTTAAATTCATAAAAATCCAATAAAGTAGTGCTTTTAGAGGTTATTTTTTTAAAAACGTTATTTACTTTTATTTAATCTAATTTTTTTTTCTATTAAAAAAAAGTCAAGTAACGTTTTTAAAAAAATAACCTCTAAAAGCACTACTTTATTGCAGTTTTATGAATTTAAAAAAAAAAACCGCATCAAAACATTCCTCAAGGTAGGCATTTTGCAGCAGCAAGTTCGAATTTACTGCCTGTCTTCCACATTTTTGGGCTTGTGTATTGGATTTTTTGAGCAGAAACGCTATTTCTGAAAATCAAGTTGTTGCAATATGCAAATTGCTAATGTGAAACCCTAAATTGTTCGGCAATTTTGAGGAATTTCTGCGGTCCTTTTGCGTTCCACAGTAGAACACATAGCTATAACCATTTCCGATATGTTTCTCCGTAACACTTTCCATTCTTACCGCTGCGTGCTCCACAGCAGAACGCAGTAAATCTGCAGACATTTCTTGAAATTGCCGAACAATTGAGGCTTTTAAAGTCGCCAGTACGTACTCGGTAGACCTTATCCTGTAAGTATCCCCCTACCAGAAATCACATGGGGTGAGATCAGGTGAGCGAGGAGGCCTGGTAGTCGGGAAAAAAGCGGCTCATCACACGTTCATCGGTGAAAGTTGCTTGCAACACCTGTCGAATGTCAAGAAGGGTATGGGGAGGGTCAGCATCGTGTATGAATATGAATATCGCATTCTGGAGGCAGCCACGTTGCTGAAGTAGAGAGATCACAAATCTTGTCAACGTGTCTTTATATACCGCCTCTCTGTGACAGAGCAGTTTTTAACCATCAATGAGTCATCTCCTAAAAAAAAGGCACAACGATGAATGTGGCAGTAAAACCGCACCATGCAGTAACCTTTGCAGTGTGCAAGGATACTTGCTGGATAGAGCGCGGGTTTTCAGTTGCCTGAATCCGGTAGTTGTGTGTAATCACCTGACCATCCAGATGAAAATGAGCCTCACCCGACCAAAGGATGTTCCACGGTCAAGCAGCATCGACCACCATTCGGACTAAGAACTGCCGAGAAAATATTTCTCGAAATTCAGAATCCTTATCAGTCAGTTTGTGTAAACTATTGATTTTGTAAGGATAATATCCCAGAATCCTGCGCATCACGCCAAACGGTCGAATAGGGCATATCCACAGCGCGAGAAACAGTCGGCACACTGACAACATCACGTGGAGATAGGCTAGTTGTTTTAACGACTTCCAGAGCAACGTCTTCTACGCTTGCATATCCGACAATAGCTTCCGTCCTCTACCTGGCAAGTCCCAGCTTTTCGTTTTTTTTTCAAACTTCTTTATCATTTTTCGTATATTCTGTTTATGTTCGTTGTGTAATTACTGTTTTTGTTAGTGTCCGTCCGAGTGTTTGCCAAAAGAGGGTAACTCATTTTTCGTCCGCGACTAAATTTCTTGTGTCCAGGAGAGTTTGTCGCCTCCGGCGACAGTGGCTCTGCAATATTGAATGATCTTATCTGATAGTGTTATTGGCCAACAGAGTAACTTTTGCAGCTTTCGGAATTCCCTTAACGCAGCAGCGGACTTCTCGTCGTCCTTGTAGAAAGGTTTAACTAACAGAGCTTTCTTTTTAAAGTTATGTATTTTGCAGCAGCAAGTTTGAATGAACTGATTGTTAAACGCTACCCGTCTTCTACATTTGAAGGGAATGTCTATTGGAAATTTTGCGCAGAAACGCTATTTCTGAAAATCACGTTGTTGTAATACGCAAACTACTAATGTGAAACCCTCAATTGTTCGGCAATTTTTAGGAATTTCTGCGGTCTTTTTGCGTTCCACTGAGGAACACATAGCTATAACCTTTACGACCGAGCTATCACGATCGTGCCGGTAAAAAAGAAAATGTTCAAGTTCTTCAAAAATATCGATACCACAGCAACTGACTAGTACCATTCGTTATTTGTATAAATAAGTACTTTGTTTTTAAGGCGTTACTGGCACTGATGCTGCTTAATACTTTTTTTTAGATAAAACTCCAAATTTAGTCTCATAATTTTAAATCAGCGCCATCTGACCCCCGGTTTTAAATTGCTAAAAATGAAAAAAAAAAAAATTTGGAGAACCACGGATCTCTCATGTAGAAGGACTGTAGAATGCATTTTTGACTAGCATCGAAACCTATCGGCTGTTTTTTAACTATTTTTTTTGTAATAAATCGAGAGTGCATGATCTGAAGTGTATGTATATCAATTTTTATCACATTCTGAATAATACAGCATCCTGCTAAGGCTTCTGAATTGGGCAACTTATTTCTGGACAACCCTGTATTTTTTGTGCAAAAAAATTCCTTTCGTCAAATCAATAAACGTGAAGAAAATAACGTACTTAAGCAAGCAATACCCAATAAGTAGTTTTTTTAAACGCCACATAAGAGTAGCTTATTCATACTACGCTACAATTGCATTTTTAATATGTAAATAAAAAATGCTAAAGTATGCTTGATAGGAAGTTGGAAATGATTTCACAGAAGCGTGTCTCGTTAGGAATTCTTATTTGGCAAGCGGCAGTGTTCCTTCGAATGTAAGGTTCATGCCCCGTGGGCCGAATATTCATTGGCAGAATCTCCATATGGTATAATAAATCTCGTTGGGGTAGGATGGCTTTCCGGGTAGTATGTTCAGGTAAATTGCAATATGAAAAGTTGAGACATCCCTTAGCGACGTATACAATATAGAACGTATTAGTGTGTCTAAAGATTTTAGACATAAGACATCTTGAGAGACCAAATTTCATTTTTCTAATTACACTATACATCATGTGGAAAAGTTTTAGTACAAGTAATGAAATATGGTGCTTGAATATTAAGCAATTCAAGTAAATGTGATATTTTTAATCAATACTTTTTTTATGCTTTTCAAATTTCTACAAATTGGTCCTTTTTTGCACTTCAAGAATACTTCATTATTTTTTTTTTAATTTAAAAACTTTTTTTCATCATTTCATTCCTTCCACGATGTGAGATCCATCATTGCGTATTCCGAGCATGGCAAAAGAGGGTTGCTGAAAAATAAAATGTTAGAATTAGGAGTTGTTTAAAATTGTTTCGAAAGTTCAATAATACCATTTATTATGGTTTGCTTAAATTGTTTACAATTGGGTTGTTGCAGGTGACGTAAATTTCCAGTTTATATTATTGTTTCGGTTTCGCTTCCAATGTGTATTTAAAAAACACGGAAACTTAATATTTCGGATATTTTATAATTAACGAATTTTTTAAATTTAATATTTTTTTAGTATTTAAATAAAACTTTAAAATAATAGTACTACTATAAATTATACAAAGAAAGAAGAAAAGAGAAAATGGAATTTTTAAAGAAAATGCTATGAACTTCAAAAATAATTTAGCAATTATAATATTTTCTTAATGTTAAATTAAATTAATTTGATCAAATTATAACTAAAACTAATTCCAGAAGGACCAAAAGTCAGGGCCGGATTTAGAGATTTGCTGCCTGTGGGCTACGATTGATTTGCCGTCACGGTCACAATAGTCTTTCCCTTCTAGGTAGCTGGTTCTGCAAAAGTGGGTGGTATATGCTGTTTAAAATAAACATAGATATTATAATCATCTATGTTACACACGCAGAACCATGATTGTCACAAGTATCATGTTATATACGTTTACGGTTTACGCATAAATGTAAAATATTTGTTTTCTTTCTTAAAAATATTCGTTTCTTAATAATAATTTCTTTATGCTGAATGCCGTTTTAGTTGGTCGTAAAATTCGCCGCCCCCAAAAAATTCGCCGCTTTAGGCCGCAGCCTACTTAGCTATGTAGAAATACTGCCCTACCAAAAGTGAAACCAAAACCGATGAAACTGTTGCCTCTCACGACGTGAAATATACCCATTAGCAAATTAAAATTTGAGCCTTACTTTGATTTGAAATTTTTTCGAAATCAGTAAGAGAATGAGGAACATGTGATGTCACACGGTTTGCTATCCTACACCTCATGAAACACGTGCTAATGTTATCCTATACAGCTCACGAACTATGTGCTAATGTTTTCCTATTGCTCTAACCTGTCTAACCGCTTTTTTTTATCACAGCGATTTGGAATTGAAGCTCAGGTGGATATGGCCGTGAATGTCCCCCATTGTTTGGCCATTGAAATTTTAATCTAGGTTGACTGTATGCGTATACAATTATAGCTTACTTATCGTGTATGAACCACATGGCTCTGGGCTGGGCCTCCTTTATTTTGGTGTTTCGGCATATCAGGTGAGTCAGCGTCGTTGCCCGAATCGCCTGCAATTGGGCTGAAAAATAAATGCTAAAGAAATATCATTTAACATTAAACTGAAATTTCTTTTGTAATTGCAAAAGTTTAACCGATTAGGTTAGGTTCAATGTTGAATATCAAGAATTTGCAATTTACTTTACTCTCCTATAAAAAAATTAAAAAGAAAAAAACACACTCGAAACACACAGATTGCTGCGCTATTTAGTACATATTTTTAACCTTAAATTTAAAGCAATAATTATTTTAAATTAATTAAAATGAAACTTTTGAAATTTTTATAATTACTAACTATATAATTATTTAACTCATGTAAATTACTTTTGCAATTATTATAAAATTCAATTTTATTTAATTTAAGGGTAGGTTAAGATACTTTATTACGAATAAAAATAATGGATTTTACTTATGATTGGAGGCTCACATATTGAATATCAACATTAAAATCTATTTATTACCCTCCTAGAAGATAATTTTTACCTCTGGAGAAGGATCCCGCCTGCCTTTTGTGCTCGAAGTAGAACCTGTCGCCGTACTTGAGGGTGTGGAACTGCGTGGCCAGGACGCAGGCGAAGGTCGGACCCACCAGGCCACCGGGGACGTGACGCTCGGCCAGGCCTCCCGAAAATAGGTCGATGTCGGCCGGATGTCTATGGGAATAAACACCACTAACATATTAAACCCTGGTTTGTACACTGTCAAGTGACGAGCCGACACCTGAGTAAGCACCCATCGTCAAAGAGTTCTATAGTAGGGTAAAGGATAAGCCATGACTCACTACGGAATCATCTTCATTCTTCATGAATAAGTGAACGCTGTGTAAAAATTCCAATTTATCCTTTAGGCCAAGTCAAATAAAAATTAATGGTCTGAACATTGGCAGCTTAAATTATTTTTAGTACATTGGAAAAAATAAAAGTAACTTGATTTTGCATATAGTTTTTGAGTTATTGATATTTAAAATGTCGAACATTTATACATTAGACGTACAAAAACAGAGAAATAATTTGTAAAAAAAATCTAAATATCTATAAAGAAAATCCTAAAAATCTTAAATATTATAAAGAAAAAAAACTTTAAAGTATACGACAAAATACCTATACAAAGAGAATTCGTCTTCCAAACAGCTGCGATAAGTTGCCAAAAATAGTAACTTTTTTCGCCGATATGTAGCTATTTATATGTATGCTGTTTAAAATAAACATAGATATTATAATCATCTATGTTACACACGCAGAACCATGATTGTCACAAGTATCATGTTATATACGTTTACGGTTTACGCATAAATGTAAAATATTTGTTTTCTTTCTTAAAAATATTCGTTTCTTAATAATAATTTCTTTATGCTGAATGCCGTTTTAGTTGGTCGTAAAATTCGCCGCCCCCAAAAAATTCGCCGCTATGTAGTTCATTTTTCCTTTACCAAGTTCGTTTTTATACAACTAGAGGGTCGGTCTATGTTCAAGTCGTTGTGGAAAAACTCGAGAATTGGTCGAGAACACGTGCAGGGGTCTTACCCCAGTCACGTGATCCGTCGAACTAACACTTTAACTATGATGTCTATGATTACAACTCACACGTAGACATCTCTGAATGCTGGCACCAGGCCTTCTTCGAACAAGTATTCCAGGTCTTCCCAGCTGGCGTCTCGGGGCCCCCCGCAATGTGCCAGTAGCGTAGTGTACCCAGGGATTCCGTGGTCTCGACCCCGGTTGATGTTGATCGAGGTCAGGTCAAGTCCGCTGTTTGATCCGCGGGTCTGGTACAGGTGGTGGGTCACGTCTCGAACGATGTGCCTGTATAGGAGAAATTTTTAACTGTATATTTCTTTTTAACCATCTAGTGCATACTGTTTCCAGATGGCAACAGATAACATAATCCACTTTATTCTAGTAACCCTTTCCGACCGAGCTATCACGATCGTGCGGATCGTTTATTTGAAGAAAAAAAAAAGATTTTGTTTTCAAGGAGTAGCTGGCATTGAGGCTGATGAACGCATTTTTTTCCCGATATAACTCAAAATTTTAGACTCATAATTTTAAATCAGCGCTATCTGTCCGCCGGTTTAAAGGGTTTAAGTAAGTTCTTTGTGCTGTAAAATTTAATTTTAAGTAAAAAAAAAGCCTAATAATTTATTGTAAATAAAAGGAGTCGTTTAAATTTAAAAACGTAGTTATTGAATATTATATTGTTGTTAAATAAAGTTTTTTTTTTTTAATTGAACTTGTTCTGTACATAGTTTACGTATGATGCTTGTGGACTATGCACACGGCTATATCCATGTATGATCGTAAAATGCTATTTTAATGAATGAGGCGTTAAAAGAACATTTCCTAAAGAAGATGTCCATCCGAAATTAAGAAAATAGGGGCCCCTAATGCTACCTGCCCCCCTCTGAATTAAATCCTGGGTACGTCCTTGGTTTCCCTGGCTGTATTGTATTTTTTACAATCGGTTTCTTAAAAAAAAAATGATAGATGTAGATATCTTACAGCTCTGTATAATACCGTTCTGTGGCAATGAAAAAAGATCTCGTGCAAATTTGTAAAAAAATTTAAAATTTGGACCAATTTCAAAAGTGGGATTGTCGGGTCGGACCCTGTAAGACAGCAACATATACCACATAATAAAACCCTGTTGAAAAATTATTCAACACAGCTATTGTGGCTAGAAAGGATAGTGTATCGTTCTCTCCGAGGTCGAAAAAAAATCGCGATCCTCTTTTTGGGACCAGTGTAGATGGCGCCCCAATCGCACGTCATGTAGGGTTCGTCTATTTGTTAACATTTTGTTGAAGGCTGCAATTCTATCTTGTCCTCGTTCATTGCTTCGTTTATAAACTTTTAATTGCAAAAAAATGACTTTATTAAGATACTATATATCAAATATTTACCTTGGCTCAGTATTTTAAAAATGAATGTACCAAGAACAACTATGACCAAAAACGTGACATAATAGAAAACTATCTCAATAACCAAAAATGTGACATTTTTAAAAACGATTTCAAAATGACTAAAAACATAAATTACTTATTTTTGAAGCAATGTACGATTATAATTATAAATAACACAATGAGATTTAAGTAAGAATAAAATAATGAAAAATGTGCATGTTTTAACTTCTAGTAGGAAAAGATTTTTCAAGTACCGTCAAAGCGGGTATCTTTGGCCACGGAGGGTAACTTTGGCCACGCGTCGGAAAAAGATTTGTTTCTTAATTTCTCTTCATAAAATGATCTCATCTTAAATTGTTTTACATTTTTGGAAAGGTGAAAATATCGCCTTTCATTTCATGTAAAAAAAAATCTCATTCTAAATCTGGCAATACTACAAATGCTGTTTTCATTCTTACGAGCATAAAATGACAAAAATCTATCTCTTCCAACTTTTGTCTGGAACACTTAAAAAAATATTGAAAATATTTAAATAAAACACTCTATTCGATTCTTTTATTAATGAGGAAGAATATTACACCATTTGTTTTATTCTAAGTTGACTACTTTTTATGCTGTATTTAAATATTTGTAATTGGGAAGCTTTTGCCGATGAATGCGGGTAACTTTGGCCATAGATGTAAATATTTCTTTATGGAACTTTGCACTTTAAAAAAATTATGTAAAAGTGTATTAAGTTTAACTATTTTTGAAAAAATTCTTACTTTTATGATTACTCATTTTTTAGATACTTTTTTTTTTAAATCTCATGACTTTAAACATTAAAAAGATAAAGATAGAATGCAAGATACGTATTCCACTCAAAATCGCAAATGTCGAAAGGTAACCATTTTCAAATTCCTAATTATAAATACATTATTTTTCACCTTTTATAATAAAATCGTTTGCTTTTTACAAATATATTTGTTATTAAATCTTGCTTCAAAAAAGTTCTTTTTTCCTTATGAAAATAAAAGTTTATTTTTCTTTCTTTTAAGCGACAAACAATACTAGTATTCAAAGTGTAATGCCATTCCACGAAGCACTGCAATGTAAATGTTAAGTTATATACCATTTTAAATAACTATATGTCTTATAACTTTGTTATTTTTGGGTTTAAAGTTTTAATATTGCTATTTAAATCGTTAACACAGCTTTTAAGGATGTTAAAAAGTATGTTTCTTATGTATTTCTTGGGTGGCCAAAGTTACCCGCCCGGCTCCTAACAGTGTCTTATTTTTTAAAATTACTACCATTTTTTTATTAATTTATAAAATGTAACAAAAATGCCTGAAAATTATTCCCAAATGTACAGTACTTACAATGCATAAGCGTTTAAATCGTTTTTGTAGTTAAGTTTTTTTTCTTTTGTGAAAAAAACTATGATTTTGGCCAAAGTTACCCGCACTGACGGTAGGAAAGTATTTTGTTAAGCATGGACTTTTATATCCATCGAATAATCTGTTTAATTTGTACATTTCACATTTTTGTACATTTTTTTTATCGTACATTTCACATTGTATACCAGCAGAATTTGAAAAAAAATCAAAAGAAAGCGTGTTTTTTTAAGCCAAACTTGGAAGGATATTTTTGGGTTTCAATAAATAGTTTCTTTCTTTTCGAATGTAATGTTTTTATTACAGTTTTTCAAAATTTTGCCTAGAATGCAACCTTCATGGTTGGAGTTGCAATTTAATGTTTGAAGCATTTGAACCCTACTGAAATATAACAAAAATTGTTTTTCAAATTCGCAGTTCTTTTGTTAAGATTTTTTTAATAATTTCATTTGTTATTTATATCTACAACATGGAGCTTGTGAATAAAAAAAAATATTTTTTTGCCAAAAAAATATCTTTTTATTTAACAAAATAAAAGGATTAAGCTTAAGCTTCTTTAATTAGGAAACATCCTATGCTTGTTCTTTTTTTCTGGAAGAGCAAAAGTAAAGCATAATAATAGTAGTAAAATATTGATTATTATTTTCTTTGAAACTTTCTAACAACGATAATTCGATGTCCTTTAATATTTATGAATATGTACTATTTATATTAGCATCAAGCGCATGCAATTTGCATTGGCTACATTATCAAACGAACATGCTAGATTATTTTAATATGATTTTAACTTTGACACCACAGTCATTAGATATTTTTTTAGCTAAAAAAAAAGACCCAAGGTCAATTTAAAAGCGCAATTCCGCTTTATACGCTATGCTGTCATGTGTTATAAGCGACATGACATGCGACAACAGCGCCACCGTAAATAGTCCCAAAAAATGGAACCTGTTTTTTGAAACGGTCGATACAATACAGTGGTGGAAATTGATTTATGAACTGACATTCTTTTCACCAGATATCGCTTTGTATTAAGTGCTAACAATTCAACTTTTGTGTGTTGGATATTCAGAGCACAATAAAGGAATTTCATACATAATTTTTTTCAAAAAAATTATATTAAATAAAAAATATATCTAATTTTAGTTTTTAAGCATGCCAAATGATGGAAATTGATTTATGAACTCAAATTTATTTTGAACCCAGGTACCAAATATTTTAACTAGTTCTTCATTTGAACTTCAGGGGAGCTTACTATCAGTGTTTTTAAATAAGATTAAGGCCAAATTTGCTGAAATTTATCTGTTTTATTCACATTTTACTAAATAGGAAACCTTTTGGGACTGCCTGAAGCCAAAAAAGTAAAAAATGACCCTTATATAATATTGTAACAAATCTATAAGAGAAATAAGCATATTAATTAAAAGATCAATAAGTATAATTCATAAATATTTGAAGAATCATTCTGACCTCGGCAAAAACCATCATTAAAAAAGGTGTAACCCTCGTGGGACGAGGGACAAAAGCAGGATTATTGGACTTGTATCCCAAAAAGTTACCATTTGTGTCAGCATTTGTGCATTACAGGGCGAATTTGTTATGAATAATCACTTCCTGTAACTCCCAGAAGAGTAAGACAAATATTGATATCGTCGTCGAACTTGAAATGTTCCAAAATGAAATCTGGTCCAAAGCTTACTTTTCACCATAGGAACAGGCTATTAAAATACAGTCGTAACTACATGAAAATGAATTGGGTGGAGGTGGAGGGAGAGAAATGGGAAAAAAGTGACTTTTGCTGATGAAAAAAAGTTCAATTAGGATGGACGTGATGGTTTAAAATGTTATTGAGAGGATCTTCGGAAATAACCAAGATCTGTCTTCAGCAGAAATGTTAGTGGTGGAAGTTTGATGGTTTGGGCCCCGATATCTTATGATTGAAGAAACAAAGTTATGTTTCTGAAGGGCTGACAAACATCACTTTATTGCAGATTAGTTCCAGAAAATTCTTTAATTCCTTTTTGCATGGCAAAACTATGCTTTTGATTAGATTTTTATGCATGATAATGCAAGTATCCACATTTCAAACGAAATGGAAGACTGTTTAAATGAACTAAGTGTTGTTCATTTAGATCATCCTGCCAATAGCCATGACTTAAACCCCAAGAATAATGTCTGAGATCAATTGGTTTGAATAATTTACTCAAATGGAGTATGGTTTTAATGAAGTAAGCATCAGTTATTTAATAGAAGGACTTAATCATTAAAATTTGCAAATTGCTTGACCAAAACTTGACCCAAAGTTTTGTGTTGTCTATGAAAAACAAAATCAAGGAAGCATTAGCGACAAAAAATAGTTTTAGCAATTATTAATTGAGATTGAATGTAAAAGTTCATAAATCAATTTCCCTATGCTAAAACTAAAATATCAACAAAATAAATTGTTTACGAATTTATATAAAATTTTATTTACGTGTATAATTTATAATGCAAAGCCTGTATAGTATATAAAATTTAAATCGATAAAAATGCATTTAATAAAGAAATACTGTTAAAAAACTGTCAGTTCATAAATCAATTTCCACCACTGTATCCCTTTTAACCACTATAACACAGCCCAAAAGGGTCAAGATACTTGATGTTAGACCAAATTAATCTTCTCTTAGCTTTTCGCCAAGTTGTCGAAACGTTTATAGTGCTGAAGAATGACAAAAAAAATCAGAGAATTTCATTGTACTGCTGCTTCTTTCTCAAAGCAGTAAGTACTACCCAGAGTTTTCAACACTAAAATGCAAATTAATTTTTTTGCCATATGCCAACTCGTGAGAATTGTCATATTTATTTTAGTAAAGCTATCGTGTATCTGCTTGCTTGCAGCCTAACGATGGATATTCTTTTTTTAAGTAAAATCAAATCAATCAAAGATAGTGGTAGATTTATTTCTACTGAATTAAAATTTTTTTAAATATTGAAATCGTTTTATGCATAACAGGTACCGATTTTGTCATCTATGTCAGTAAAATTTCACATCAAGTTTCTAATTTTGAAGCCCCGATCAACATCTCTTCACGACCTGACTCACACAATTCTGCAGACTTAAAGGAGATTGAGCAAGCTTTTCAAAATTATCAATGCCGAAGGGGTAAGAGTGGTCTCAAAATTAGCAATACCGAAGGTGGGACAAGTATCTATCATTTTTTGACAACTTTTCGGGAAAACTCTAACATTTAACCTAGCAAAGTAAAAGCAGCGCCATCTGAAGGATTTGTGAGATGTAAGCAGTGCCTAATCTTTTAATCTTTTACGCCCCTTCAGATGGCGTTAATTTAAGTTTATGAAACTGACTGTTAAGAAATTTATCAAAAAAGTTGCATCTCCTTCTTTTTATTATGGCTGTGAGGCGCCCTGTGGTCAGAAAAGCGATCTACGGATCTGAAGGTCCCGCAATAGAAACCTGGTCGCTGAAAACTCACCGAGCATATGCGGAATACGTGCTCGTTAAATCTTTTGGGTCCGAAAGTAATGTGGGCGGTCATTGCGCAGTTTCCCACGGTTACAGGTTCCTGGAGACCATTTCCCTCTCCTTCATGGACATGTCTAAATTGTGGAGGTGGCGCGTGATAGATAGCAGCATCTGTCACGTATATGTGTGCAGGTGAGTGTTTGTGTGTTGTGACTGTCTTACTTGACGGAGGTTTATAAGCAGCTCTCTGAGCAAGCACACAAGCCTGAAAATATATGTATATCAACCAACCAATCCTTCTATTTAAACGAGGCATCTGAGAAGAAGAATAGAGGAGAAAAATATATATATAATCGGACACTGCCGTTGATTCATGGTACGAATTGAATTGGTTGGTTGGTAGACATATCTTTTCAGGTTTGTGTGCTTGGGAGAGACCATAAACCTTTGTCAAGAAAGACAGACAAAATACACACATACGCGTTAGATGCTGCCATCTATCGCGCGCCACCTCCACAATTTAGACATGTCCCTGAAGGGGAGGGAAATGGTCTCCAGGGAACTGTGCCCGTGGGAAAATGCGCAATGACCGCATGTTACTTTCGGACCCAACTTGAACTGAATTGTTTCAGTTGAATGCTTAAAGCCTACTAATAATATGGGAATTGTTCGCTAGAGGTCAATGAATTCAAAAGTCCTCACTCCACAAACAGGTTTCCCGAGTGTTGGTATCGGAGAAAAACCGTCAATTTTGATCTTGGAAAAAAAACCTTCTGACACTGGCACGTAGCCATTGTGAAGTAAAACGATGTAGCTTCCCCTAGAGCACCTGACGACGACCAAGATGGAGGAACCACGAACACTCTATATCGAGCAAAATTACTCATTTCAAAACGACCAATGTTATTTGCTTTTAGGACTATTTCGATGTGCAGAAATACGTTCTCGTCGATGTTGCGAATCCTTAATTCTATCTCCGATACATAACATTTGCAGCAACTTTCCCAACAAAATAAGCTGAAATCTTGCCTTCTGGCGGTAAATTTTAAATCATTGTTTGATTGCTACGTTTTAGCAAAGACCAATTTCGCTGATGAACGTTAACATTTAGCGTTTTTACCAGTTACAATTTGTCCCATAGGCATAATGATAAATCACTTGTCATTTTATTTTATTCTCGGATTATTAAATAACTTCTCATGAACGCCTCTTTACTGAAATTCTTAAAGGAAAAGAATTTTTATAACAGTAAATGCCATATACAGCTTTTACGCAAGATTTATACACTCACGGCCCCACTCGATCCGTTCAGTTCACTACACTACACTTAATACGGCTGCTGCAAAGAATTCGAATACCATGTATCTGCAGGAATCGCTATTGCACTTTTCTCGCGCTAGGTGGCGTTGATTGCCCATCTCAATCATCAATCGTTAGTTTGCTTACAGTTATTTTATGATAGCGCTTGCAAATACGAAATTTAATTTTGTAATCTTTTTGTTAACCAAAATGTTTTTTGTTAAAAAAAAGTATGATTTATTATATTTTTTTAAACGTTTTCTTTTCAAAAAATGGTATACCATAATGGTTTCTTTTCAAATAATGGTATGTGTGGTACCATTTTGTAAGTCTTCTTCGCGGAAGAAAGATGCAGGGACTTCATTTCATCAGTTTCCTGTTGTTAAAGACTTGAGACTAGAGATTGACTACAAATTTATGTGTAAAAAAAATACATATTGTTATAATATTTTTAATTTATTTATTTACTAGTTGGCCCGGCTATGTGCTGCTGTGGATCAATTAAATTCATGTTTGTTAAACTTTATTTTTTACTTTTCAAAAGTTCTATGCAATTAGACAAATGATGTGGTCAAATATTAAAAGTAGAAAAAGCTTTTCCTAATGACAGTTTATAAAGAGATATAATTTTGTGTATTAATTTATTTTACAAGAAACATTAAACTGCACAGGACACTGTGTTGTTATACTCCCATTCAGATCTTGACACATTAAATAAGCTTATCAATGCAGACTTAATTTTAATAAAAAAAATGGCTTCTAAGTAACTTGCTTAGTGTATAAGTATCAAGAAAACAAAGTTTATGTATTTTAATCTAATGCCAAATGAAAATAGGAAAACTCTCAATTTGATATATCATGTACAAGTCTAGAACATGTTTTTTACTATAAAATATCAGGGTGTTCAAATAGTTGAAAATCTCAAGTTCAAAAGTCACGTTTTACAGAATTAAAAAAAATTGAGATGCATCTTTTTTTATTTTTATCATTTCAAAAACAAAGTTAACTCAGATTTTTTTTTTTACAAATTTGTATTATTCCTGAGTGTATCCCTTATTTCTTTGCAGCATTTCCATTATTTGTTTTACCAAATTTATTTTACAATTAATTATTTCGTCCCTTCCTATTATTTTTGATATATTTTTTTTTTAAATTCAAATTTTCATAATTTTTTTTAATTTGTTTATTCATTTATTATACAAGAAAAAAATAAACTGTACATGTTCAAATAAAATCTATTTTATAATTATTTCATACCTACCCATTGTTGATATTATATTTTCAAAAAATTCAAATTGTTACAAGATTTTTAATTTGTATTAGATTTATATTATAAGACACATAATAAACTGCACATATTCAAATAAAATCTACTTTATTATTGTTTCATTACATCCAATTATTATTGATGTAATTATTTTTTTAAAAATTAAAATTAAAAAAAAATTAATTTAAACCTTCAGTATGTATTATAAAAATTAATTTAAATCTCTGAACAAGTAGACAAATCTTAAAATTTAATTTATTCTTAAAATATCCAGATTATATTATTACATACGTTAAACTATATGCAGAATATTATCATATACATTAGTTTAAATTAATTTTGGTGATTGAAACGATAAACAGAAACAAACTGCGTATCTCTACTGCGTATATACGATACGACAGAGAAAGTAAGGTGGGCGTTCAGCGCCCTCTAGTAGCACGGGGAAGAAAAAGTGATTCCGGATTTCGGCGCGATTGCAGCAGCCGTATTAAGTGTTACGCCGGGAACGGATCGAGTGGGGCCGTGATGCACTTAAGAGACAAAATCGCCAAACACGATCTTGCTTCTATAACTAGACATTTTAAATAGCTATTTTGTATCAGATTCTTAGAAAAATTTAAAAATCCTTATTGAATGATGATGATTTTTTTTTGTAAAGCAAGAACACTTGCACGAATTTTTGTTCTTGGCGTGGGTTTGACACAATAAAATAAACGGAAAAATGTTTAAAACAAAAAATTCCCGTTGTATACGAAACATTGCTGTCTATCAAGTTAATTATTATTTTTGTGTATAAATTTATAGATTAGTCATGCCACTATCACCTAAATAGCTTCTATCGCTGAAAAAGTGCAATTTGATGTGCCCAACCAAAAAGCTCTCATGTTAAACCTAAAAGCTTGTTTCACACTTAAAATAACAGCGTCCTCTGCTGCAGAATATAATATTGGATTTCCAGCATATTTCTATCAACAGGTTGTTTCTCTTTGACTTCAGTGTTTCCAAATCAGAATGATCGAATCTGTTTAAAAAATAATTTTGTGACATTTCATTGTCTGAAATCACTAACTTTTTTTTCTAAAAGAGTAAATAATAAATATATATTTTAATTCTAACAAATCTCAAACAATTTTAATGTAGCACAAAGTGACATATTTCATGTAACATTATTTATCTTTTACTTAAAGTAGTTATTATTTAAAGAAATATTTAATGTTTCAATAATCGTACAATTACTCAATTTCTCATGTACAATGTCTTCAAACTTTTTAAATAAATCATTTATTTCCTAAAATACCACTCTTTTTAAAAAAGTAAAAAATACTTATAAGTTAATTTCAATGAAAATTGCTAACCCTCCTTGTCTCAGGAAGTATCTGCTCGAGGAACGCAATGTGAGCGCACCGGAACCCTCAGGGGTTAAAAAAACCTTGATGAATATGAGAATCCAAGCCTTTCAACTAACTTTTCGTTCATAAACACGATTCGCTGACAACGGAGATCAGTGGACACTACCGTAAAACATGAAAAATTGTGTAATTTTACATGATTACTAAATTGTTATGTTTATAAAATACCTTTACATCCGTGTTTATATTTCCTATCAAGAAACCCTCATTTACAAAATACCCTATTTTCGCTTAATTTCCCTCACTTTGGCAAACATCACCGGTTTGGAGGCCTACATATAAATAGGCTTTAGTTATATTTTTATATTAAAAATATTTTATTAAACTTGATTATTCTATCAGTAAAATGTATTGTTACATGAAATACATTTGACTTCTATTTGTCAAAAAGTAGATTTTCTTCCTGATTTTGTCCTGTGCATGTATGCTTCCTCACAAGACATTTTCTTAAGTAAGAATAGCTGAATACGCAACTTCTCATAATCCCTTCAGATGGCGCTGATTTAAATTTACTATAAGTGTTACAGATTTACCAAAAAAGTTGCCTTAACCAATGTAAATGCTGACAACATCCTTAAGCATAATGCATGGATGTTATTGTTTGTACAAAAAATCAGTTGCACTTGTCCGCCTGCGCCAGCATCGGTATTTTTAATAAGCTAGATTATTCTGCTTATTCAAAATAGAATAGAATTGTGCGAGTAATTCAATGGGTTATACAGAAATTAAGTAGAGTCGAGAACATTTGCAGTATGCTTTATAAAAAGTTGAATACTCTAATTATTTTATTAAAAAACTGCACAAACTAACACCAACATTTTAACCAGAGTCTCGCAGTAATTTCGAAAGCAAATGTCTGTTGCTTTTTAGGTGGAAATTTCGAAGAAACCATATTTAAATTTTGGTGTTAGAATCCCTTCAATCTAAGAAAATAATAAACATTTTGTTTTGGAGGATTAACATTGTAAATAACACATCTGGAAATGTTGTAAAATAAATGAATATTTTTTAAATATATTAGAATTAAAAATATAAGGATATTTTGATCTGTACAAAGTAGCAAGATCGCTAGTTACCCTGAGAGCATTTGGAAGAAAATAAGTCTTCGTAAAATGGCCCTATTGTCATGGTAATGTAAATAAAAATGAGAAATTTTATTTAAAATAAAGTCCTGTCAAATAGACACTTTAGCAATGTATTGCTATTTTACCTTTTAATGACTCTTTACAGAATACTTCAATGTTCAAGGCTTAAGTTATAGTGTTGGCAGGTCACCATGCGTTATCGAAAAAAAAAAAAATATCCTGATCAGTATAAAAGGTAAGTCACTTGCAATCATTTCTTCAATAGAAAAAAAAATAGTTAACTTACTTGTTGTGAATTATCGTTGTTTGAACCATGTTCTGCTATAATGCAAAATTTCTTAACATTGTTACCACTATTTTGAAAAAATAAAATATAATATAAAATTTTGAGAACTTGTTATGTTGATTCACTTGAACAAAAGGATATGATGAATCGGTTTTCATGATTATTCATGATACGTGCGACGCCTACTTGTTACGCATGAGCACGAGAGCCGTCTGATCCTTTTACAAGCCCAAAAAGTAGAATATTAGAGATTTCTTAACGATGTTTTTTTCATTTAAATAGTCTTAATAAATAGGAATCTAAAATTATTTGAATAGATTCCATACAGACTAGTAGATTTTTTTCTTATTAAATCCTCAGAAATAACATTATTATTAAATTATTGCGTCAGGAAGTAGAAACTCTCTTGGTACTCATTGTGCGCAACTTTTCTTTTCTTGAATTCATTAATGAAGGTATCAATAATAAAATTGCAAGTGCTTATCTTCAGGTCACCTCTTCGAAAGCGAAATAACAGGAGAATTTTTTAAACCGTTCAATACTATTTTTCTTTCAACTTCCAAATATGGGAAAGAGGGGAGGGTAACTGCACCATCACTTTTCGGACGTCTTTGATAATGGAGTAAGTAGGCTTCGCGTCGACACTCGTCATTCATGTTTTCATTTCAGATACTCATCTATGCAACAATGCTGACACGTCCTTAAGGGGCTGTAAGGAGCCTAGTGGTCACGATCTCGGACTCCAGATCGGAAGGTTGAGAGTTCGAGACCCGCTGCCACTGAAGACTTACCGAGTATATGCGGAGTACGTGCTCGTAAAATCTGTTGGGTCCGAAAGTCCTGTGGTCGGTCATTGCGCAGTTCACCATGGGTACAGGTTCCTGGAGAAAATTTCCCTCCCCTTCAGGGACATGTCTAAATTGTGGAGGTGGGACAGATGGCAACATCTGTCATATGTGTTTGTGTGTGTCTTGTGTTTTCCTACTTGACGATGGTTTATAAGCGGGTCCTAGCGACCAAGCACACAAGCCTGAAAATATATGTCAACCAATCCAATCACATCCTTATCTCTTACTACCTAAACATTAAAAAAAATGAGCCCAAGTACCTATCTACTCGCTCTGGAAGAGACTTGAACAGTCCAGCCACCAATCCATCCAGCTGCCCCGAGAACAGTCCGAATGGAAACAGGAAACCGTCTTTGAGCCAGAAACCTGTCGAATTCTTGGAATTGTCTGCAACCTCCTGGAAAGAACCATTGTCAGCTGTTTGAAATTGCTGAGCATGTCGACAAGGTTGCATCAGAGATCACCTGACCTCGGTTCTAAATGACGAGCCATTGCAAACAGCTTTCGTGTGTGTAGCAGCTCTAGTGTAATGTTATCCTTTTTCCGACCGAGCTATGACGATCGTGCGGGTAAAAAAGATAATGTTCAAGCTCTTCAAAAATATAGATACAGATAAGCAGCTGACCTGGACCTTGTTATTAGTATTAAAAAAATTGCTTTGTTTTTATGGAGTTGCTGGCATTGATGCTGTTTAATGGGGAATGGACGCGCTGTACCGGAGGTCTCCAAACTCAAGTGCCTCAATGTTAATCCAATGAGGAAAAAACTATTTTCTCTGTCACATTCCTCCGGCTGTATTGAATATTTTTGCAAGCTGTTTTTTTTAATAATAAATGTAGATAACTTACAGGTCTCTATAATCCCACTTTTTTAAATTGCTTCGAATACTTTTTGTCAAATTATTTATTAAAAATTTAAAAAAAAAAATCGAACTAATTTCAAAAAGAGGGATTGTCTGGACCTGTGTCAGCTACATTTATCACATAAAAAATCCGTTTGTAAAAATATTGAATAGAGCCGGAAAATTTTGGCAGAGAAAATATTTTTTCTCCATTGGATTAACACTGATGCCCTTTGCTTTGGAGACCCGCAATCCAGCGCGCCCATATCCCCTTAACGCATTTTTTTCTCGATAAAACTCTAAATTTAGTCTCATAATTTTGAATCAGCTCCATCCGACCGCCGGTCTTAAAGGGTAAAATCAACTCAATGTATATATTATTTGCGCAATTCTAAAAAAAGATTACACTTATAACACAGACCATTAACACAAATAATATTCATTATTTGTTTTTGAGGGAATACTATTCAATTTTCAACCAGACAATCTTAAAATATTTTTTCGAAGATGTTATTTTTCAACTCGTGTTGCCACTTTTTTTATAGTGGAGTTACTTGCCCCATTAACGACCCATTTGTGAATACCGTTGACGCCATTCTTACCGGATTAAAACGATAAAATTAAAGTTTTAAAATTTATTTTTGTGTAAATAATTTGGCTTTCTTTCATCTTTTAGTGATATGAATTTCATTTGCCTTATATATTTAGATGAAATTTAGCATAAGTTTATTTTCGCATTGCACATTACACCGCCGTTAATGAGTAAAATCCAAACCTGAAAGAAACTATGGATCATGGAGTGGCCAAACCGGAACGCAGCTGCGTTGAATTCGTTGTAGATTCCAGGGCGAACATCGGGATCGTAGGACGTACGGGAATAACGACGTACTTGGAGGTCGTACTCTCGGACGTAGTCTGGACCGATGATGAGTGGAATGTACTCTTTGTATGTGATTAGTTGTACCAGGGCTCCTACAATGCGTCTGAAATAGGAGATGAGGACTAGAGTTACACCCCTTGCCAACCTAAGTTTGGTAAATAGAAATATGCTATGAAGAAGATCGTTCCGCGTATGAAAAGAGTTCCTTAAATTATTTGCGAATCCATCCAGAAAACATGTTTAAAACATTAATTTCGTTAAGGTCCAACAGATTTGAATATTATTTGAGAAAATTTCGCAGTTTTATCAGAATGAAAAGAGTATTTTGGTTAAATTGTATTAAGATAATTTTATATGTAAATATTACTTTACAAGAGTTTCCAACTAACGGACCATTCACGCATTTCCTCCTGCCTTTTTACTAGAGTCATATGGGGGAATTATGGGTCAAAATAGAACAACATCCGTTTTTTCTAAAGTATGAAAGATAAAAAGATTTAATTTGGTATGGAGTAGTCTAAAACAAATAATAATTTTTTGAAATAATAACTTTACCTAAAATTTCATTATTATTAATTTTATTTTAATTATTGAGTGACCTGGACTTGGGCAATTATGGGTCACACATGGGGTAAATATGGGTCACTCCCTCTTTTAAACTGCAGTATCTGTTCGCATGGACAGGGACCATTGTTATAAGAACTCTAAGCTGTAAAGAAGTGTACTTAAATTCTAATTATTTCAGGGCCAAAAGTGTTCATGAGGGAAAAGGGTGTACTTACTGCAGTTATTACCTGCCCACAGAAGCAAAAAGAATATGAATTTAGATGTTCAATGCTTAGAGAATGTGAGGAAGAAAAAAAAAATTGTTAGTTTCGTTCTATTTATTCATTCAATATTTACAGTAACCAGATGAAAAGAATGTATCTAAATTTCGAAGAGAGTGCAGAATGACTTTGTCAGTTAGAACTCTTTTTACCTCGCCTCCTGGTATAGCTTCTCGTTGTCCCATCCGGGGTTGATCTTCTTTAGGCCCCGAGAGAGGGCGTTGTGTTCTCTCGAGAACAACACGTGCATGCATGTCAGAGCAGGATGCACGTTTACACGGGGATCACCTGGATAAAAGAGTTTTTGTCTAACATACATTTACTTAATTCATGTACTAATTAATATGTATATAATAATATTCCAAATAAAATACATAAACTTTGAATCGAGATTAAAAGTTGGTTTGTTTCCTTGATATAAGATACAGTCCTGAGACGTAACCAGTAGGCGTGAACGTAGTAGTTTATACGAATTAACTTCCAGTAGGATCGTTGGTATAAGACATCATCACTGTAGGCGTGGTCGTTCCTGTTGTCCATTGTATTATATTTAGTTACAATATCAGAGAGTAATTTTTATTTGATGCTAAATTATCGAAGTACGTTTATTTGACTAAATTATTGGAAGGAAATCAGAAAATGCTTGCACTTTTTCTTTGAAGCCTTAGCTCCCCCCTTAAAAAAAAAAAAAAAGATCTTAACTTAAGACACAGTACAAATTCACCCATTATTGGTTTGTTTCTCACTCATTATTGATTACGTTCTTGAGACAAAATTCCATCTTATGGGACAGGATTAACTAATAATGCCATTTATAAGTTTGTACTTTCGAATCATTTAGAGCTAACAAGCTCTCAACTTCACTTGGATTTTCTAACCTTTTGTTTCAATTTAATATACCATTTTTAAAAAAATTTAAATATGAATCTATGTTAAAAGTTATTGGCCTCGATTTGTAGCGTAAATTATGTAAATGTATGATTGGTCACCATGACCCAATATGGTAACACTCTTACGCTGTCTATTTACAAATTCCTTTAGACTATTATCATTGTATATGTAAGTCATCTCCCATCTCCTTTTCTTTTGTGTCCATCTCCCACATCATTGCTGCCCTCCCACATGGTAACCAATGTAGTCACACCTTATATTGTCAATATACAACGCCTTTTAGACCATCATCGGCATTTGTTTTTGACAAAATAACTCAATACGTGTAAAATAAGTTATTTTAAACTTACAGACCCTGTCAATCAACAATAAGAAAAGGTTAAAAAAAAGTCAATAAGCCTGTTATTTGGTAAAGTTTCATTAATATAATTTCGAATTGAATTGGTTACTTAAAGCACTGATCGATATTTCTAAATAGTAGGAAAGTAATTATCCTCACTTCTATAACCTCTCTATGATTTTGTGAAAATACTATTGCCAAATATTTGTAACAAAACAAACTACTCGCTTGACGGGCATGCAGAAACCGTGTTTTTATATTTGGCGTTTGTGAAATAGAGTTAATGCAACTTTATTTAAATTCCTTCTCTATAATTGAGACCACAGCCCATATGAATAACGTTGCTATTCAGCTGCTCAGTTACAACATCTTCTGCAGGCATAATGTTAAAACACCTGAACTTTTGTTTAAACAAGATTGTATGCATCGAATTTTATTTTATCACATTTTATTTCAATAAAACTTCCTTTTTTTTTTCAGAACTAAATTCAAAATTATTTTTTAGTAATGCCTACCAGTACGTATGTTAAAAAGAAAGGAATATGAATTTTTTAAATGCTACTTTAATAAATAGGGAAATTCACGTTGTACGTAATTCAGAGCTAGTTTTTCTTAATATGGGAAACTGGTAGGTTTAAAAAGCAGTAGTTTCGGACTATAGCAAATGGCTGGAACTAAGAATAATTATTTATAATATTAAAAATTAGCCCCCCCCCCTTTGCGAATGAAAAACTACTCTATTTAGTGTCTTCTACAAAAGTCTTATTTTAATATTACTCGAGATCTATGGAAATATACACACACTTACACTTAGTCCTCTTCGTGCCCTGTGGCACATAAGGCCTTAAGCTTTCTACGCCAACTCCTGCTATTTTGTGCAGCAGCTCTTGCTTCTGACCAGCTCGCCCATCCAGCCTGGTTCCTCTCGTCTTCCACCATTTTTTCTAAGTGTTAGTTTGGGCCGTCCTCTTTTTCCATTGGGGGCCCATGTCAGTGCTACTGCTGGGATTGACTTTATTGGCATACGTAGCACGTGACCAATACATTTCCACCTTCTTTTTTTAATATTAAATGGCAGCGGTTCTTGTTTGGTCTTATTGTAAAGCTCGATGTTCGATATTGTTTGTGGCCAGAAAACTCCCATGATTTCCCGTAAACATCTGTTTTGCCTGCTATTAATTCTTTTACTTTATGCTTTAGTAATTTTCCACATTTCTGTTCCATACAAAAGTATACTTTTCACCAAAGAGTAAAACAGAACAATTTTTGTTTTTAACATTAGATGATTTGATCGCCATTATTCAATTTTTTAAAACAATTTTGGAATTTGCACGTAACAAATTTACAGGCAATATCGATAACATCATTTTTCGAAACTGCTTAGTAGTTACTACGTAAAACTTCATTACCTACAGAGAACTGCGTAATTGAGTCGTCCCCATGGACTGTGTGTAACGTTAAAGTCATTCTCGTAAACTGGAACATAACAATGAAAGCATTTTTACTACTAACTCATTCACAAATAGTTTAATATAAAACTCATACGCAAAAAACAACAACCCATGAATCGAACCAAAAGCTGTCAGCTCCAAACGTAAAATACGACGTGCGTATCAGCGTCCCCTACATTCGAAGGAACACTGTCGCTTTACTTTATTATGTCATTTATTATAATCAATTTAACCGACAGTCAGCGTTGCAATACCTTGGGTTGGCTGTATGAAACATAGATTTAGAAAGTAGCAGATCTGCCCCAAGGGGGAAATGGTGAAGCCACTTTTGAACCAGTATCCTCAATTCGCAAGAACTCGCACATGGCATGCCATACGCCATAGGTGGCACTTTGAGATAATTCGACTAATAAAAAATATATATATTTAATATTAAAGCGTTTTACCAGTTTTGCTAGCTTAAGTTTAAAGTTTAATGTGTATTGATAGTTACTAGTGGACATGAGATATCCATTCATAAAAGAAGCATAAAAAAAAAGGAATTTTTATTGCATATAACTCTTCGGCAAGAGATGAACCAGTATACCGTGATGCATTGCGAAAACGGCAAAAGATGGCTTCATCACACAATCGCGCGGTTTGTATTGCATTGTACTTGATTGCGCGATCGATGGGCATATCTGCTACTTTCCAGATCTATGATAATCTTAGGCTGTCGAAAAAAATATAAATGGACAATTGGAACGGTGCGGAGCGTGGTTTGTTTGTGGGGTTTCACAATGGTTGAGTGACGTCACTGCAGGTGTGGTCATTCCAGTTGCCAATTGTCTTAGGATTAGTTACCATAAAAAAAATCTTGCGTTTATTTGATGCTAAATTAATCTAAAACCTGTTTGGCGAATGAAAATCAGATTTAATTTTTCATGAAAGCCTTTAGCTCTTTCCCTCCCTTCCCCCAGTAATATTTGTTACTTAATCTTTAATTTACAGCTATCGCAAGTTTCTATAGTTACGAAAGTAGCGGCACCAAGCGGTCAAATATAATGAAATTTTTTTATATTGTGATTTTTAAGTATATTTAAGTATATTATTGATTTTTAAGTATATTGTGATATAATTAACTTACTGAAAAAAAAAATTCTAGGCTTTATAGCTTTAAGAAATCTTGTAAAGTACGAAAAATGCAAGAATTTTACTTATTAAGAAATCCACTTTATTTGAGTTTGATTTTTTGTAGTGAAAACCTGTTTAAATAATCTTTCGGATGTCCAATTTTTCATTCTTGAAATCATTATGACCGTAGTAGGTCATATAATAAAAGAAATCAATGTAAGCTAGTTTAACGCATTTTTCTTTTAGAAGTATGTGATTAGGAAAATAATTACAAAATTGCCTACCAGCATTTTCGTCAAAAAATAAGACATATTATATTTTAATTTTGAATAATCCCTCCGGAAAACATGTTTTAAACATAAGTTTCATTTAAGGTTTAACAGATTTGAATATAATTTGAGAAAATTTCGCAATTTTATTAGAATGAAAATGGTATGTGTCGAATTGTCTTCAGATCATTTTGCATGTAAATATTACCTTACAAGAGTTTCTAACTTTCGGCCCAACAGCTTCTGCCTGTTTACTCTTTGTTTTTGCCCAAGTTATGTTGGCACGGAGTAATAGGTATAAATCAGCTCAGAGCCCGTGTTAGACAATAGTCAAGAAAGTGCACAGTTACATAATAGCGACGAGGGTTTCACTGCTCCAGGGCTACTGCCAAAATGTCGAAAAATCAGGTTAACCCATACAAATTTATCTCCAAAATAAATATGCAACTCTTTAAGTCGACCCAGCAGGGATTATAAAAACAGACCAAATCTATATCAATGAGAACGATTCCACATTTTTAACTTCTCATAGAGCTAGTCCAAAACCACCTCCAATAGTATAGTGGCTAGAATAGTGTGTCAAGCGCAAATGTATTTCCAGTTAAGAGTAGTTATTCAAACGTGTCCTATGCAGATGGCATGTCAACTGAACTATTCTGCTCTTTTCTTAGACGTTCTTCCACTTGACATAAGCGTTTACTTTTAAAGAAAAATTGAATGATTTTTAAGTCGGCAATTGTTTTTTTTAATGAAAAAACAAAATTTATATTTCAGGGTAGTTTAAAAATGGTTCAGTTTAAAAATACATACTTTTTTTTAAATGTGATTTAATTGTTCATTAAATGATGTATTTCCCCTAAAAATCCTGATCTGTACCGGAAAACATTAATATTTCTGATTTTATTTATTTTCTTTTAAATACTAAATAAAAATACAATTTTTTTTTCTATTAAAAATTCATATAGTAAACTATTTTTCAAATTTCTAACGACATTTGTCTTTCTAAACTAAGATGTTTTAATCAAATCACTATGTGCTATTTTTAATACTTGAATAGGATTTTTTATTTTTATTATATGGTTATCTTACTTTTCTTGCAACACATGTATAGAAGATAGTTAAACTTGAAATTAAACTCGTATTAGTCAAGAATTTAATGAAGAAAAATCCTCTCTTATATCAGATACAATGATTGGATTTTCTAAGTGAATGCAGTTAAATTCATGCTTGCCATTAGCTTTTTCTATAAAAAATTTCACAAATTTCTAAAATTATAAAAACATAATTTTTATATTTTAGAATAAATAAAGCCGATTCAAAAACAATAAAGTTAAAACTTACAAGAATTATTTTACTGATCCTTTAACTCCTAATGATTTTAGGCACAAATGTGATAGCAATATAGTTGTATGCACCTTTGTTTCACTGACATCGAAGCATGTTTAAAAATTTTAAGTTTTTCAAGTTTTTTTTTTATCACTAAGCTCATTAATTTGAGAAACATAGAAATGCATACGGGTTATTAAAAACAATTTTTAAATGCTACAGTTAACATTAATATGAGAACTGCAACCAACCAAGTTAAGTTAAATATTTCTGTAACACTTCAAAACATTTCATTTACTATCTTTTTTGAGGGCCGGGACATTTTGGTTGGTAAGGTCTTCAATATTTTTATCAAAGACTTTCCGGCCACACCAAGATGCATAAAGCCCAATTCGCAGACGACACACGGCCATCCTCTCCAAATCCAGAAGGCCACAAACGAACATTACTAATATTCAATTAGCCCTTGACGAAGTCACTGATTGGTGTAAAGAAAGGAAGATCAAATTCAACCCTTTTAAAAGGGAGTCTATTATCTTCAAGAGAACATTACGATCCAGATAGACACTTAACACAAAGGCGAAAATATAACGCAGTGCCACAAATTCCAACGGTATGGCCTCAGCCAAAACCACTGCAACATTGCCGCCAAATGCGTTAATTGTGCAGGTCCCCACCGCACCAAGGACTGATCTCATAAGACGAGGATGGTTTCTCCCAAACGCGCAATGTGCAATGGACTCCACACTGATAACTACCGCCAGCGCTCAAAACGCCCGCTTAAGAGCCTCCCTTCTGACCACGTGTCCTTCTTTTCGGTGTATACGCATGCCTAGTTCTTTCATACATCCTACATGCGGTATTGCAGTTAAATTGACCCCAATAAAGGGTAATAATATGATAACGTAATAAACACACACATAACTAACATAATAAAGTGATCCATATCAAATTCCATCAGACATGACCCATTCGTGTGCTGCAATAATTGTATAAATATCTCTATCCATTTCTTTTTTTTATTAACTTTTAAAAACAGGTAGTCCATTTTGAGGCACCCTGTAACTTACATGTGTTTATAATTCCACTTTTCGAAATTGCTTCGAATAAAATTATTTTACTTATTCAAAATTAAAAAAATATATGTTCGAACAAATTTCAAAATATGGGATTGTTGGACCTGTAATTCAGCTACATTTGTCACATAAAAAAAGACCGCTTGTAAAAATATTCAATACAAGTGGAGAAATGTGCCTAAAAATAATTTATTTCTCATTGGATCAACACTGAGGCACTTCGGTTTGGAGACCCGTGGTTCATTTCCCCCTTAACACACCGAGCTCTAAAAAAGAAAATCGACTTACCGCTTCGGAAGCAGTCGAGTTTAGGGTTCTGGAAGCTGCAGAAATCCCGCTTTGGATTATTGCTCAGCGCAAGCAGCTCGCCACCGTCTTTCGTCTTGGTGAAACGCAGGTTTCCTTTAAGAGTTCAATGTTTCATTTAGAGCTGCCCATACACGGAAAGGTCATGGGACGGAACATATGATCTTTCGCCAAACATCGCCACTCTTTCACCAAGAAGTTACTGAAAGCATATTCAATCTTTTGTAATGATTTTAACTGTGCTTCTGATTTTATTTGTGCCTTCTTCAACATGCCAAACCAATCATCAACGAGTGAACAATCTTTCAGTCACATCATGGAAGAAGAGTAGCTGTCCCAAAATGGACTACCTGTTTTTAAAAGTTAATATAAAAGAAATGGATCGAGATATTAACACAATTCTTGCAGAAAACGAATGAGTCATGTCTGGAATTTGATATGGAACACTTTATTATGCTAGTTATGTTTATTACGTTATTATGTTTTTCTTCTTATTATGTGCAATTTAGCCGACAGATAGCGCTTCAATACCATGTGTTGGCTGCATGAAAGAACAAGGCATGCGTATACACCGAAAAGAAGGACACGTGGTCAGAATTGAACATTTCTGACCCTTAATAAAGGGTATTTACATAATAACGTAATAAACATAACTAGCATAATGAAGTGCTCCATATCAAATTCCAGACATGACTCATTCGTTTTCTGCAAGAATTGTATTAATATCTCTATCCATTTCTCATTTACTAAATTTAAAAACAGGTAGTCAATTTTGGGACACCGTGTATATTTGGTGCCGGTTCACGTGTTCTGTCCTTGTTTCCGCTCCTCTGTGTATGACCTGCTTTAGATGTTCAGTCTTTGGTCAGTCCCATACAGCTAATGCAATAGTTTTAAGATAGCAAGCTCTTTGGAAGCATTACGTTGCCAAACAAGCCACAATATATGCTATTTAAAAAAAAAAAAAAACAGCAACACTTGCAGTACTTCCCCTTCAGATGGCGCTGATTCACTAGGTTGAAGTTCACTAGGCTAAATGTTAGAGTTTAACTGAAAAAGTTGTATTGAACAATATAAGTGTTGCCAACTCATTAGACGAACAAAAAATACGTTGTCATTGTTTGTACAAAAACCAATACCGAAGCAAGTGGACAAGTATTCGTCGTCAGAGAGGGCTGATTTAAAATTATTACTCTAAACTTTGAAGTTATACAGAAAAAAATGCCTTAAAAAATAAAAAATTTGAAAATTCCTGAAGTACTTTGTCATTGTTGTACAAAAAATATACTCATACTTGCCCACTTGTCTAAAATGCCATTACAATTTTTTTGCTAGTAAAGGATAAATAAATATTTTTCTCTAATGTGAACCTAGAAGTTAAAGCTTTTGTCCCTTACCTGTTTCGTCAAACTTTCTCAATGACCTAGAAATATTTTCATTCGGTCCATATAGTTGTGAAGCGTCAATGAATACAGTTTCTTCGTCAACTTGCTGCCGGGGTCCTAGACCAAAAAGAAAATTACGCTTTATTTACGTTTGGGAAAATGCTTCAGATAAAAATGGGCTTTTCATTGACAAACCTACAAGAGGGCAAATTTCAGAAAACAAGATGCTGGCTTTTGGCAAACATTTGGTGGGTTTACCAAAATAAGAAAAAAATGCATTTTTCTTAATGTATCCGAATGAATAAAATAAACTCGTTGTTTTGGGTGAGATAATTAATTTTTTGTGATTTACTTTTATAACCTGTTTTATTACCTTTCAAAAACATTTTTACTTTTGATTCTACGACTTGTATTACCTAAGTTACAAGCTTTTGAAGTAAGGTCACTCGCCCATAAGTGCAACCGCAAGTGACAGTCCGAAACCAGAAGTAAAAGTAATTTGTGAAACTTTAGATTTAAATTGCTATTAAAATGCAAGAAAAGCGTGAAAATAATTATTTTGATGTTTAATAAGTTTCTTTTAATTTTTGTTTTTGTTTTTTACAATTAAATTATTGAAATGTAGCAACAAGATATAATTTTAGAGTTTGTTTACAATTTTACCACAAAATAATGCAATTTTATTACTACTCTCTAACTCTATGACTACTCTATGCAATGCTTACCTCTAACAAAATAAGACTTATAAAAAAGCTTTTTATATATAAAAAAAACGATTAATTTTTTGGGGGCGATTGCGCAAATGACATAGTTAAGCCGCCTAATATAGTCGTTTTCCCTTCAAAGCTTCAACGTATCATCTTAACCAGCATGCTCTCTTGTACAGTTGATCTAGTTCATTCATGCCACAGAATTCCGTTCGTTGACCAGCAAAGGTATCCATCGCGGCATGACGTTTTAGGAGTAACCACCACGGCCAACTCAACTAATAAGGTCAGATAAGCTCCCTGTGACGTCACACAATCCACCAAGGGTTGTCGGCTGTTCCGAAATAGAACAACGATACTCGTTTCGAACTTGTAGTATAGCCGACCATGCAAGAATAGAATTCGAACTTTCTTTTTTTTGGAAAAGTCGTTAAAAAGCCGGACGCGTTGCGTGACGCCACTATACCTTGTCTAGCCAGTATGCAAGCTTCGAAAGCCTTTTCCTCCCCATTCCCGCATGCGGTTTTCTTCGAAACGGCGTAAGCGTGTTTTTTTCCTCACCCTACTTGGTTACTACTGTTTTGATTAACTTCTAACGCGCTAGGTTTAGAAAAGTGATGTCCCCCCCCCATTTCCTAGGAAACCCAGCGAAGGGAAGAGGAAGAAAGTATTTTCGAAGGTTACATTCTGGCTAGACATGGTATAATATCTTCTTTAACCTTAAAATTGAGTAGGAACTTTATTTGTACTTGCAGTAGTGGTTGGTAGACATATATATTTTCAGGCTTGTGTGCTTGGTCGCAAGGACCCGCGTATAAACCATCGTCAAGTAGGACAACACAAGACACACACAAATACTTATGTCAGATGTTGCCATCAGTGGCCACCTCCGCAATTTAGACATGTCCCTGAAGGGGTGGGCAATTTTCTCCAGGGACCTGTACCCATGGTGAACTGCGCAATGACCGCCCACAGGACTTTCGGACCCAACAGATTTTACGAGCACGTACTCCGCATATACTCGATTCGAACCCGGACCCGGGATTCGAACCCGGACCCAGCAGC
Organism: Hylyphantes graminicola; assembly: GCA_023701765.1. Lineage (NCBI taxonomy): Eukaryota > Metazoa > Arthropoda > Arachnida > Araneae > Linyphiidae > Hylyphantes > Hylyphantes graminicola. Next base: position 14,715,550 of record CM043112.1, read on the forward strand.
TCCAGAGGACAATGCCTTAACCACTATGCCGCTGGATCGGCTACCTGCAGTATAATGAGTGAGAATTGAAAAAAATGATGCCACTCAGAAAAGATAAATTGTGAGCAACAACTGGTGGCTTTACAGCAGCTTGAAATATTTGTCACATCAAATTTCAACGGGAGCAACTCACCTAGTGCGCAAGTTCCGCACGCTGCCGAGCGCACGTTGTGGAGGCAGGTGACGTTGAACTGCGCGAAGAAAGGGTCTCCTGGCGCGATGATAATCGGGTCGCACTGAGGATGGTTGTTCTTGCGAACCGGGCAGCACCGCAGCATCTCACCTTTGGCTGGGCACAGAGAGAGAGAGAGAGAGAGAGAGAGAGAGAGAGAGAGAAATAATGTCTTTTATTATAATTATTCAAACATGAATATAATATTTTGTGTGTGTTCTGCATACCACTAAAACTAATATAGAGGCATTTTTTCTTGCCGAGATCTGCGATTGAAATAACAATTGAAGAGGTCAGTGAAAAATCCTAATGTGTCACCTCTCCTTGGGGATGGGTGCTCAATTCTGCCGTGGGCAGGCAAACTGCAGTAACTTACATAGTGACTTGGATCATTGTTGTAAGCACTCAATTACTAAAGCAATTAAGAAAACATACTGGGATTTTTTTTTTTAATGTCAGATCAAAAATGTTAAAATGGGTTGTTTTGATTACTGCAGTTTACCACTATTGTTATCCTGCCTTTTATTTGGTTTTTTAGCATCATCTTTTTTGCTTGTCCCATGTCGTTTCCCCCGCCATTACTCTCCCACTGCCGGTGGTGGAGGTGGCTTCACCACCTCGTCCACCAAAATTAGTCAACGTAGTAAAAGTTTTAGTGAAAGAACGTGCTAAGTGACAAACAAGTGGCAACGGGAAACTGAGATTTTAAGTTTATAGTTTGGTCCTAAATACGTACAAAACGACACTTACAAAGGGTAAAAAAATATACTTAACCAGACTTTATGAAAACAGGGAATCTTTATATAAAAGAAGGAATAACTTCTTCATTGACACAAAAATCGATTTTTTTTGTTCAAAATTGCCACTTAGCACGTTCTTCCATTAAGCTCTTCAATTTGCACTTTGCAGTATCGAAAGAACTTTCTTTTGTTTTCTTTTTCAATCCTTACTCTGAATCAAGTTGAAAAATTTGCAAGTCATGTTTAGAGGTACTATTATATATATCGCATTGATACTGTTGAGTTTTTTTATTAAGTAAACAAAAAAAATAAGACTGGCTCTGATTCACAAATGTTTAGTTATTTGCCTAATTTGACTTCTTGGATATAGATTTAATGATATAGGATTTCTTGGATATAGTAGGACTTAGAATAGATTTAAATTTCAAGAAGCATAGTTTATCACGATGTCAGAAATTGTGCGTAATGGAGAAATCAAAATGCAACAAAATCCTTATCAAACTCTTTTCTTAAGGTAATTAATCCTTCCTTAAGAAGATGTAATTACCCTAAGAAAATATTTTCATTCGAAGGCATATTCAAGTTTTTGTGTTCAAAAGTTGGAGTTGCTTTTAAAACATTAGATTTCGATTTTTGACCTCAGAAAAAATTCTCAAAATAATCAGCAATTTCAGAATGTTTATGTGGCAGACAATGTAACGCTCTTATTTACATTTTCCCACGCCGTGATATTAAAATGGTTGTTTCAGTTTCGCTCACAAAATGACCCCTCATAGGTTAACTAATGTAATACTTGTCATCTACATGGACTCCCTTAAAAACCGGCCATCAGATAGCGCTGATTTATGTTTACGAGACTAAACGTTGTAAGATTTATCAGTTGCTTCAAACAGCATCAATGCCATCTCCTTAAGAACAACGTCATTTTTCTTACAAATAACGACTGGTACAAATCAGCTGCTTCGGTATCGATATATTTTTTTTGAAAAGCTTGAACATTCTCTTTTATACCCGCACGATCGTGATAGCTTGGTCTTCAAGGGATATATAATATACGATGTGATGTAACTCACGTCCTTTCGTGACAGGCGTGAGCAGCAAATCGTGGCCCAGGAACTGTCCCCAGATCGTGAGCATGGCCGTCACGTTAGGAATGGTCTGCGTCAGTTCTCCGTGCAGTTTCACGCTCACGGTGCGGGGGGAAGGGAGGTAACCCCCGCCAGTCGACCTCCGCTTTTCCGAAATACCTGTCGAGAGAAGAACAGACATGAAGACACAGGAATGTTTTAAAAATGTCATACCCTTTACAAATACAAATACAAAAAATTGTCGACCAACAACAGGCCAGAGGCCCAGCAAGGTTGGCCCAAAATATACCTAATTCCTTACCAGTTTCCAATAGCTATCGAGATTCTTATTAAAATCTTCCACACTTGCTTTGAATAAACACGATAAGTTTCCTTTATTTCACAAACTATAAGTTTAGTACATTTTTTAAGCTTTACAAGTACAGTTTTTAACAGATCTGAGTGCGAACGAAAAACTTGAAAGCTTATTTTCTCGTTTTCAACATTTTGTCACCTAGCACGTACTTTCACTAAGCCCTTCAATTGTGTAGTATAAAAGAGAATGTTCAAGACCTCCGTTTAACCCTTTAAGACTGGCCGTCAGATGGCGCTGATTTAAGTTTACGAGACTAAACGTTAAGAGTTTTTTCGAAAAGTTGCTTTTAAACAGCATCAATGCTAGCATCTCCTTAAGAACAACGTCATTTTTTATACAAATAACGACATGTATAAGTCAGTTGCTTCAGTATCGATAAAATTTGAAAAACGTGAACATTCTCTTTTATACCAACACGATCGTGATAGCTCAGTCTCAAACGGATACGGCAACCTTCTCGATAAAACCTTTAACATTTAATCTCATAAACTTAAGTGGGCTGGGGAACCCAGTTGGTTAAGCACTCGCTTAGCATGCGGAAGGTCCCAGGTGCGGTTCCGGACATCGCCAAAATAGCTGCCGACCTATAAACGACCCGTAACGGCCCGCGCAGCCAAAAATGTCAGATGAATAATACCCCGTGCAAGGGAGTGCGCGTTTAGTATCCTTCAAAGTCCTAGAGCTGCGTACGATGCCGCCCTTAACGGTTGCGTTGGGTGCCTATTCAGGTGATGGCTCGTCACCTTACTGTGGTTCTAGTGCGACGTTAATTCAAACCTAAGCAAACTAACCATAAACTTAAATCAGCGCCATCTGAAGGGGCCTTAAAGGGATATTGTCATAAAAGAAGCCGACATGGAGACGTAGTTTGTTATAATGACTTTTATTCCAATTTGGGAGGTTAACCTTTTAACGTCTTAGCAGTTGGAGATAAAGTTGTAAAGTGTCGAATTGATGCAGAATGTGATGACTTGCTCAGTTCAATTGACCAATTAGATACGAGAACGAGGGATGGGTAAAGGTGAAAGGATCATAAAAAGATATTTGCTGAGTTAAATATTTTTTTATGAGGATGAACTGATAGTGTTGCAATATGTTGTTGGGACGTTAAAGATATTAGTTCAGTATGAATTATCGCCGCACTAAAGCAACTTGAGAGCTATTGGCGACGGGGGTCATAATTTAGAACCACAGTCAGATGATGAGCCGGCACCTGAGTAGGCACCCAACGCAACACAACCGTTAAGGAAGACATCGTACGCAGCGTCGGGACTTTGGAGCATATTAAACGCGCACCCCTTGTACACGTGTAATATTCTTCTGACATTTTTAGATGCACGGGCCGTTTTTAGGTCGGCAGTTATTTTGGCGATCTCCGGTCTCGAATTTGGGACCTTAAGCATGCAAGGCATGAACGCCTTAATCGACTGAGCTACCAAGCAGCGGTAAAGATATTAACAAGTAATATTAAGGAGGGAATTTAAATTATGAGGTTTAAGAGGAGCTGAAAATCGTAGATGGGCCACGGCCCACACTCAAATATCAAGGCCAGAACAGCTCTCCCAAACACGCTTGACGGAGAGTATAACGTCACCGTTCCGAGTATTGTTGTTATGAAGTAAGATAACTGGTCTCGAAACAAGTTCGAAACCACTCGTTCACGGCTGATCAGATTTTCAGGGTTCCGAGTGATTCCAAGAATATTTTCTTTAACTTCAGCACTCGGAGGAGGGGCGTCAAACTTTCCATAGATGCTTATGTTTAAAAAAGAAGTAATTTAAATAGGCTGGTGCGAATAGGCTCACAAAAAACTACAAACCCAAAATAAATAAAAAAAATAATAATAATACATAATAACGTTGATAGCTTTTCGTTTCGCGTAAATTACAGTACAATTATTAGAATTTTTAATTTTTATTCACGATTTTTTTTTTCAATCAATTACATCTGAGAGAACTTAAAGCTAGAAATCGGAAATCGAACAATAACCGACGAGCGCCGGCTCGAAGCGTCCTTAATAATTCCTCGAAAGCGTCCCATAATGGTGTTAACTTTGACTGGGAATAAATCTGGACAAAGTCTTCGCTGTAATTCTGGTACTCTCAAACATCTAAAACAATCATTTTAATTTTATTCTTGAGTATTTATTTCTATTAGAGGTAGTAAGTATTTACTGGTTTATATAGTCATAATTTTTTTTGTGAAAGTCTATTTGTATTCGTGTTTTTTTTTTTTCAATGGGGAGGGGGGAGGGGTTACAGGTCACGTGTTCAAATTGATTATAGCCATGCTCACTGATTTGTAATGAGATTTAAAAAAGTTTTTTGGTTTTCTATAATTAATATTTATTCTATAATTTCTATTATTCACGTCTATTCGGTTTTATAACATTTCAAGAAATATCAAATGCAAGGATAAAAATAGACGTCAGCCCTATTTTTTTTATAAAATTAGGATCGGAAACATAATGATGCCAAATGGCATCAGTGGGACTAAAAGGGTTAAATGATAAGGTCTACAAAGAACGTCCTGCAACCTTGGCGGATCTGAAAGCCTCAATTGTTCGCCAGGTTCAATTAATTTCTGCAGATTTGAAGCACACAGCGATAAGAATGGAAAGTGTTACGGAGAAGCATATACAAGAAGTCCCAAAATGGATTAAACCTGTTTTTAAAAATCAATAAAAAAAGAAATGGATGCAGATATTAACACAATTCTTGCAGAAAACGAATGAGTCATGTCTGGAATTTGATATGGAACACTTTATTATGTTGGCTATGTTTCTTACGTTATTATTTTATTATGTTCAATTTAACCGACAGTGGGTGCTGCAATACCGTGTGTTGGCTGTATGAAAGAACTAGGCATGACCTATCAGCAACTTTTTTGAACTATTTTTTTTTGTAATAAATGGAGAGTTCATGATCTGAAGTGTCTATATCTCAAAGTTTATCACATTCAAATTTCCATAAAATTTCTTTTTTTTTAATTTTCAGAGCTAAATTAAGATTTTTTTTTAAAAAAAGTGTCTACCAGTATTTATGTTTAAAAAAAAGCTTTATGAATTTTTTAATTTTTTAAAAGAATTAATCCTTGTATGAATCAACAAATATTAGTAAAGCTAGTTTTTCTTTACATGGGAAACTGGTAGTATCGAAAGGCAGGAATTTCGGACTGTAGTTTAAAGACAAATTTCACGTTTAGCGCTATTAGTTTTACAAAGAAAGTTTATACGGCGTAAAAGTTATACCCGCCTCCCTCTTTCGAATGAAAAACTTTTTTTTTCATGTCTTTTACAGAAGTATTATTTTAATATTACCCGAAAAATGGTTATAACAAATTTACAGGTAAGATCGATAACATCATTTCCTAAAGAAAACCACAATTTTGTGTCGTCCCCATGGACTGTTTTTACGTTCCAGTCATTTTCACAAACCGGAACATTACAATGAAACCATTTTTACCAATAACTCATTCAAATAGTTTAATATAAAACTCATACGCAAAAAAACAACAACACATGAATCGACCAAAAGCTGTCATCCCCAAACGTAAAATACGACGAAGTATCAGCGTCCCCTCCATTCGCAGGAACACTGGCGCTTTTCTTTATTATGTTATTACAACTTATTATGTTCAATTTAACCGACCGACGGCGCTTTAATACCGTGCGTTCGCTGTATGAAAGAACTAGGCACGCGTATGCACCGAAAAGAAGGAAAAGTGGTTAGAACTGAACATTTCTGACCACTAGGGTATGCGCATACATCTTTTCGGTGTATACCTAGTTCTTTCATACAGCCAACACACAATATTGAAGGGCCATCTGTCTGTTAAGTTGAACATAATAAAGTGTAATAACGTAATAAACACAACAAAGTGTTCCGGATCAAATTCCAGACTTGACTCATTCGTTTTCTGCAAGAATTGTGTTATTATCTCTATCCATTTCTTTTTTATTAATTTTTAAACACAGGTAGTCCATTTTGGGACACCCTGTATAAGCTTTCTTATATAACTATCTCCAGTTTTTTATTTCTTATAATATAATGGCCACATCAAGTGATAAAATATATTAATGAATTTATTTTTTAATAAAATTAACATATTGTTTAATTTCTATCATTTGTATTTTTAGGCAATCTTTATAAAGTATCTAAAATTTCAAAAAATGCAATAGTTTCATAAAAACAATTTTGATTTATTTAAAGTAATTTTTTTAAAATAAAAAAACTCTTTAAAAATTGTTCAAGTTGTTTATTTTTTAATTTTTCAGATCCATATGACCGCAGGTTGGTCAAACAGTAAAAGGAATCAATTTTTGACAAGGATTTCGAAATTATGTTTGAAGGGTAGGATAGGGTTGATACATATGTATTCCGGCTTGTGTGCTTGATCAGAGATCCGCTTATAAACATTCGTCAAGTAAGACAAGGCATAGAAATACTTTGTTCTGTCACAGAGTGAGAAATTACACCCAGGGCAAAGGCGGGAATCGAACCCGCATCCGGTACTGTGCGTAGTATGTTAGCGGAGGCAGCTATCTTAACCACTCGGCCATCCGGGCCCCCTGACGGAGAAGGGTTTGACGTCGTAGGGTAGACTGGGTACGGTTGTGACAGTTTTCATTTGATCGCTTATAAATTCGTTAATATGCCGATTAGCTGGATGAAAGTTGCATTAATAGTAAAGTACAACATTGGTCTACGTATAAATAAAGAATTGTGTCCCTAAGTACAATAGTTAGCTTGTAAGAGCAAATTAGAAAAAAAAAGAAGTAGTGTCACAACCGACCCCACCCTGGGGTCGGTTGTGACAGTGCCTGGGGTCGGTTGTGACAGAGTCAAAAAAGACACCAAAATGGCATCAAATCACTCTTTTTGCATCATCTTTAGAAACTATAAATTCAATATTTATAATAATAACATTTAATCCATAATTTAATTTATAAATTTAATAATTATAAATTAATTTATAATTATTTATAAAAACTCTTCATATTATCACTATCATCAAAAAAGTTAACTAAATATTTATAATTATACATTGCTGTAACCATGTCAAATACAAAGCAAATAAATAAAAATGTGGTTTAAAAAAAAAAATATCTTATCTACATAAAAAAAAATATACATGTTCTTATATAACACAAATAAATCATTTTGAGTTACACCTGTTTCATCAACAATGTATATCCTATGGCTCATAGGTGTGTATGTACATAACAATTTGCATATTGTCATAAAAATATTGCACATTTGAAACTTGTATATTTTCTTAACTTATATATTTTCTTAACTTATATATTTTCTTAGGTCACACTGTGCCCTTTCTGCCTTCCTCAGGCTTTTTATAGGTATCTAAAAGAAAAATAAATACATTTTACTGTGCTGTCACAACCGTACCCACCTACTCTTTTGCAAAAAAACAATCGCCATGACAATGCAAAATAATTTGCATTCAAAGTAATCACTGGTATTTCATTATTAAAGTCTAACTTATAACGAGGAAATAATTCATTGCTCTATCTGTACACATATAATAACAGTTATGAAAAGAAATGGAATAAAAATACTTACTTTTGAGCTTTTTGACCTGTGAAAAAATAACCGAGGCCTCTGATAGGGTTAATGTCGTGCGATGATTGATGGTATACTGTGGAACATATTCAGGCAGGCAAGCTGCTCCTTACCCCTTACACCCAACCCGCTATTCCTTATGGTTTCGCTAATATGGTCGACTGTCATAACCGTACCCTGTCACAACCGTACCCAGTCTATCCTATAGTTTCAGGGCTGTGAGGCGCCCTGTGGTCAGTGTCTCAATCTACGGATCGGAAGGTCCCGCGATCGAGTCCTGGTCTCTGAAAACTCACCGAGTATATGCGGAGTACGTGCTCGTTAAATCTGTTGGGTCCGAAAGTACTGTGGGCGGTAAATGCGCAGTTTCCCACGGGTACAGGTTCCTGGAGACTACTTCCTTCCCCTTCAGGGACATGCATAAATTGTGGAGGTGGCGAGTGATAGATAGCAGCATCTGTCACGTGTATGTGTGCATGTGTGTGTGTTGTGACTGTCTTACTTGACGAAGGTTTATAAGCGACTCTCTGAGCAAGCACACAAGCCTAAAAATATATGTGTACCATCCAACCAATCGTATAGTCTCACCGTCGCCGTAATCAGGGTCCACCAGTCTCAGGTAACAGGACGGAGCGGCTCCCCACAGCGGATTGCGGAGGTTGTTGCAGCTGCCATCGTAGGTCCGGTACTTGCTGTCAGGGTCGCAGGTCGCGTTGAAGGGACGACTGCACAAGTCCCGCCTTCTGGACCTGGGTTCGATACCACCCACACTGGATCGAACCTGATCACTGCTGAGGTCGAAACTGAAAATAAATAAATAAATAGATAAATAGATAAATAGATAGATAGATAGATAGATAGATAGATAGATAGATAGATAGATAGATAGATAGATAGATAAATTAAATAAATATTCCCGTTGGAGGTTCATGTATTGAAACGTTGAAGAGCTTAGTGGAAGAAAGTTCTATGGGAAATTTTGAGAAAAATATAAAGCTAGAGATTTGTTTATAAAAAATAACAGAATATTTGTACAATTTGTATTGCAAGATAGGTTAATTACAAACTAAACTATCTATCAATTAAAATTGTACAAATATTCGCTTTTAACTTATTGGTCAATGTCGAACAGGATTTTGTAATTTCAGTGTTAATCTTGAAATTAATCTGGTCAGGCGTAGTTTAACACTATGGGGTTGTTTCACGGCAAATCCGGCAACACCTCTGTGGGTTTGTTTTCCTCAACTAGAATTTCAATGATGGCGGCCTCCATGCTCGTTTTATTCGAGATAGCGCACTCATTCATCAATTCAGGATCAGCATGGGGACATAAGTGTAATGAATCTTTTCTTTCTGCACAATTTTACGTTAATGAATTATTAGAACAGCCAATAGCACAGCAAAAACTTGGCATTTAAAAAAAAATTAACAACTCCAATATTCTCTTCGAAAACTCACTGCCGAATAACAAATCATAAACAGTAATTCTAAATTAGGAATGGGTCGGTCCGAAATGAACGTGTCCTATTCTAAATTAAATTCTAAAATTAGTTGGTTGGTTGGTAGACATACATTTCCAGTAAGACATGCAAAATACACTCACCCACATATACACATACGTGACAGATGCTGCCATATATTGCGCTCTGGTTTCCTAACCGTTGTGCTGCCGGGTCAGCACAGTAATTCTAGAGCAGATATATTAAATTCTAGTTGAGGAAGACAAGTGTTGCCAGATTCGCCGTGAAACCACCCCATTCCCTTCTTTAAGGTATATACACACTAGAAAAGGCCAAAAATAATCAAATTCGGTATTTTTTAAGTTCGTTAGAATTTTCAATTCTTCCTCTTTATAATGATGTAAAGTTTGTACTGATACTTACCTCCAATAAAAAGCTAGAGATTTTTGTAATCTTCCAAATCATGAAAGTTAGTTAGCTTTTATAACATTTAAACTCCATATTCTCAAAACATCATTTTTCTCATGCGTTACTTACACTCTTAAAACAAAAGAGTGAAATCCACTCCAGTTGGAGAAGTGCATTTTCGACACCGTAAAGGCATGCATATTTACTCAGACTGAGTTAAAATCACTCGTTTGGAGTGATCCTGTCGGAGGTTTAACACACAAAGAATCCACTCCAAAAGGAGAAGTGCATTTTCCAGTCTGGAGGAGTGAAATCCACTCAGACTGAGTTAAATTAAGAGTTTGTAGAGTGTAGCTTAAACAATGATAACTAAAGTTAAAATTAATATTTGTCAAACGATTTGTTTATTTACTTGTGGAATAAGTTGGGAGAGGGCGTGAACCTCAAAAAAAGATTTTGTTTTTGAATTAAATTTATATTGCATATCAAAGTTTATTTTTTCTTAAAAAAAATGTTTTTTTTTTAATGTTGCTCATTGTAAAAATTTATAATTTAAAAAGTAAAGGAGCCACAAACTTCTTTTGAGGTTCACGCCCTTCTGAATGAATTGGTGATTAATTTGCATGGCAATTTTATACGTCTAAGTTAATTAGTTCTTGAGTTGTGAATGTTTAAAAAACATGCTAATTAATGCATAAAATGCTAATTAATTAATATTTAAATTAAAAAAAATATTTTACATATACTCTCATACACTTTTAAATCATATCAAATATAAAAAAATTGGATTGTTAAGCGAAATATTGAAAAAAAAAACATTCAAGTGTATACGCACACCTTATATATAAAGATAATAAGTTCCCCTTTCATTTTAAGTTTCCAATACTTATTTAACGTTTGCAAGTATGTACCATTTATGGGACCATAAGGACGATTGCACAAGTAGCGTATTCCATATACTTTCAGCAACTTTTTGAACTTTTTTTTTTGTAATAAATTGAGAGCGCATGATCTGAAGTGTCTATATCTCAAAGTTTATCACATTCAAATTTCAATAAAATTTCATCTTTTTAATTTTCAGAACTAAATTAAGATATTTTTTTCAGTGTCTACCAGTACTTATGTTAAAAAGAAAGGTTTATGAATTTTTACTATTTTTTTTGACTTAAGAATAAAATGTTTTATTTAGATTACTAAGCCTAGTTTTTTTTACATGAGAAACTAGCGTTTATCCAAAAGTAGTAATTTCGGACTGTAATTGAAAGACAGGTTTTATAATTACCTTTGCTAATTTAATGAGGAAGTTTATAATTTATATGGAAATAAATATTACGTCCGTTCCCCTCTTTCGAATGTAAAACTACTTATTTATCGGGTCTTCTACAAAAGTCTTATTTTTTATTTACCATTTGTTTGTTACGTAAAGGATCGATAAAGACACTTCAGATAATGAGCTCTCGATTTATTACAAAAACTAGCTTTAAAAAAATTGCCGATAGCCATACCTAGTTCTTTCATACAGCCAACGCACGGTATTGCAGCGCCTACTGTCGTTTAAATTGAACATAATACAGTGTAATAACGTAATAAGCATAACTAACATAATAAATAATAAGGTTTTCCAATATCAAATTTTAGACCTGACTCATTCGTTTTCTGCAAGTATTGCGTTAATATCTCTATCCATTTAATTTGGATTAATTTTTAAATCAGGTTGTCCATTTTGGGACACCCTGCATATGCTTCTCAGTAACTCTTTCCATTCGTATCTCGGTGTGCTCCACAGCAGAACGAAGTAAATCTGCAGAAATTCTTTTAACCTGCCAAACAATTGAGGCTTTCAGATCCGCCAAGTTGCAGGACGTTCTCGGTAGACCTATACATTAAGTATCCCACTACCAGAAATCACATGCGATGAGATCAGGTGTGCGAGGAAGCCAGGTTGTCGGAAAAAAGCGGTTGATCACACGTGCATCGGTGAAAGCAACACCTCACATCAACATCGGTGAAAGCAACGATAGGCTTGCAACACCCGTCGAACGTCAAGAAGGGTATGGGGATGTTCAGCATATTGCATGAATATGAGAATCGTATCCTGGAGGCGGCCACGTAGCTGAAGTTGAGGGATCACAAATCTTGTCAAGATGTCTTTATACCTCCTCCCTGTGACAGAGCAGTTTTTAACCTTCATTGAGTCATCTCCTCAAAAAAAAATAAGGCCCAACGATGAATGTGGCAGTATAACCGTACCATGCACTAACCTTTGCAGGGTGCAAGGGTACTTGCTTGGTCAACATACAGTTACACAATCCGACAGTTAGTTGTAATCACCTGACCATCCAGATGAAAATGAGCCTCATCCGCCAAAGAATGTTCCGCAGTCAAGCAGCATCGGCCACCTTCAGGGTCCTTATCAGTCATTGTGTGTAAACTATTGATTTTGTAAGGATAATAGCCCAGAATCCTGCGCATCACGCCAGATGGTCGAATCGGAAAAACCACATGTAGATAGGCAAGTTGTTTCAACGACTGTCAAAGCAACATATTCTACGCTTGCGATTAGCTTGCGTCTTCTACCTGCCAAAAGTCCCACAGCTGTACGATTTTTTCTTCATCATTTTCGCCATCAACTTCATCATTTTTCGCCGACCACATGGTGTCATCAGTTCTCGGCGTAACTTTTGCAGCTTACGGAATTCCCTTAACACAGCAGCGGAGTTGTAATAGTTCTAGTAGAAAAGTTTAACAAACAGAGCTTTTTCTTTCAAGGTAGGCATTTTGCAGCAGCAAGTTCGAATTTACTGCCTGTCTTCCACATTTTTTGGGCTTGTGTATTGGATGTTTTGCGCAGAAAAGCAATTTCTGAAAATCACGTTGTTGCAATATGCAAATTGCTAATGTGAAACCCTCAATTGTTCGGCAATTTTGAGGAATTTCTGCGGTCCTTTTGCGTTCCACAGTGGAACACATAGCCATAACTATTTCCGAAAGAGCTATCACGATCGTGCGAGTAAAAATGGGAATGTTTAAGTTCTTCAAAAATATCGATAACGAGGCAGCTGACTGGTACCATTCGTTATTTGTTTAAAAATTACTTAGTTTTTTTAATAGTTGCTGTCATTGATTTTGTTTAACGCATTTTTTTTTCGATAAAACTTCAAATTAAGTCTCATAATTTTAAATCAATGCCACCTGACCGCTGGTCGAAAAGGGTAATCTAGCAGCTCAAAACTGCAAGGCATATTATTAAAGAACTTGACATTTTATATACATTTTTTTACAATATGTTACATATCGATTTTTATTTTATTATAAGATTAGTAGCAGGTGGTTATGGGACAAGGAAAAAAGGCCATTTCTTGTTTAACTCCTCGAATTTTGTGTTTGATGCCAGTGTCATCTTATTACTGGTCCACGGTTACAAATTACTAGTCAATATGCCGTAATAAGGCTCTGTTTAGAGGCAGAAATTTTCAATTTCCCCCAGGTATCAAAATTCGAGAAACCTGTTTTGAGAACATGGGCTATAGAATTCAGCGCTCTCTAGCGAATTTTTCAATAGCCAACCTAAATGATTTGCTGAATTAAAACGAATGATTAAATTTATGGAAGATTCAACCTAAGATCATTCACATAGAAAAAATTTAGAAAACATGTTTTGTATATTATCGATAGCTTAAGTAGATTTTGAACACGATTTCGAAGTTATCGAAAAACTAAAATGTTCTGAAAGATGTTATACTATTGTTTGATGTTTATTGATTAGAAGTATATATAAAGATTTGTTAGCTGGTATAGTACAGTTTAGTCCCAGTTATCCGAAATGCGGCTTAATCGGAAATCGAACAATAACCGACGAGCGTCGGCGCGAAGCGCCCTTACTCCTTCATTGAAAGCTTCCCATTACGGGTTAACTTTGACTGGGAATAAATCTAGACAAAGACCTCGCATTAAAACTTGAGATTGGTTCCACAAGGGCTCTGCATAGTAGGATCTAAAATTTCAATTCGGCTTAACCGAAAGGGAAAGGCTAAAGATTTTTTTTTTGTTTTGCTAAGGTATTTAATTTACGCATAAACTACTAAATAAATAAATAAAACAAAGTTGGGTTTATTTATCAAAATATGCAGTATTATTATGTTTTGTGCTGATCAAAAGATTTTTTTTAGCTACCGTATGCGAAATACTGCACTTGCTAGACTCGAACTTATCTTCATTAAAATGTTCGTTTTTGTCCCGGGTTACTGATCATTTTCTAGACGTAAGGTAGATGATTCCCGATGATCAGAGAATTCCTATAGTATCTCGATTAACCGAAAGTGCCCCGGTCGCGTACGTTTAGGATAAGCGGGACTCAACTGTAATACTTTAAACACAAAAACAAGTTTGCCGTGTGCAGTTCCAGAGATTTATCGATGCCAATCTGCTTTACGTAAAATTATTATGTACGTTAATTATTTTTGAGCTTTTTTTTGATTTTGAGTGTATTTTCACAAGTAAGCATGCCTCTAAAAGGAAGCAATGCGAAGTTAACGGGTTCCCAGTAAGGCGGGACCATACTGCTTGTTGATTATAATAAAGTGTAATAACATAATAATGTAAAGCGGCAGTGTTCCTTCAAATGTAGGGGGCGCTGATACGCACTTCTTATTTTACGTTTGGAGTTGACAGCTTTTGGTTCGATTGATGGGTTGTTATTTTATGCGTATGTTTTATATTAAACTATTTGAATGAGTTAGTGGTAAAAATGGTTTTTATTGCATTGTTCCTGTTTACGAAAATGACTGGAGCGTTAAAAACAGTCCATGAGGTAATGAAGTTTTAAAGTAGTAACTTATAAGTAGTTTCGAAAAATGATGTTATCGATCTCACCTGTAAATTTGCTACATCCATATTTCCTTAGACCTCGAAATATTAAAATTTAGACTTTTGTAGAAGACACTAAATAGAGTTGTTTTTCATTCGTAATGGGAGGAGAGATTTTCATATAATTTCTTTTAGTAAAACCAGCCATTCTCATTAAGTCAGAAATTACTGCATTTTGGACCTACCAGTTTCCCCATTTAAGAAAAACTAGCTTTTGTAATTTTAAGAGGACGATCGGGATCTCTATATTATACAAAAATTGAAAAATTCATATACCATTCTATTTAAAATAAGTACTGGTGGGCAATTTAAAAAAATATTAATTTAGTTAACTAGTTTAGTTAAATATTAATTTTTAAAAACAAATAGTCCATTTTGGGACACCCTGTATATGTTTCTCCGTAACACTTTCCATTCTTACTGCTGCGTGCTCCACAGCAGAACACAGTAAATCTGCAGACATTTCTTGAAATTGCTGAACAATTGAGGCTTTTAAATCCGTCAGGACGTACTCGGTAGACCTTATCCTGTAAGTATCCCCACAACCAGAAATCACAAGAGGTGAGATCAGGTGAGCGAGGAGGCCCGGTAGTCGGGAAAAAGTGGCTGATCACACGTTCATCGGTGAAAGTTGCTTGCAACACCTGTCGAATGTCAAAAAGGGTATGGGGAGGGTCAGCATCCTGCATGAATATGAATACCGTATTCTGGAGGCGGCCACGTAGCTGAAGTTGAGGGATCACAAATCTTGTCAACGTGTCTTTATATACCGCCTCTCTGTGACAGAGCAGTTTTTCACCCTCAATGGAGTCATTTCCTAAAAAAAATAAGGCCCAACGATGAATGTGGCAGTAAACCAGCACCATGCAGTAACCTTTGCAGTGTGTAAGGATACTTGCTGGATCGAGCGCGGGTTTTCAGTTGCCTGAATCCGGTAGTTGTGTGTAATTACCTGACCATCCAGATGAAAATGAGCCTCATCCGACCAAAGGATGTTCCATGATCAATCAGCATCGACCACCATTCGGGCTAAAAACAGCCGAAGAAAAATTTCCCGAAATTCAGAATCCTTATCAGTCAGTTTGCGTAAACTATTGATTTTGTAAGGATAATTACCCAGAATCCTGCGCATCACGCCAGACGGTCGAATACGGCATATCCACAGCATGAGAAACAGTTGGTCACTGACAATATCACGTGGAGACAGGCTAGTAGTTTCAACGACTTCCGAAGCATCGTCTTCTATGCTTGCATAGCCGACAAGATTGCGTTCACTACCTGGCAAAAGTCCCAGCTGCCCGGTTTTTTCAAACCTCTTTAATATTTTTCGTATATTCTGTCAATGTTCGTTGTGTAACTGCTATTGTTAGTGTCCGTCCGAGTGTTTGTCAAAAGAGGGTAACTCATTTTTCGTCCGCGGCTAAATTTCTTGTCCCTCAGGAGAGTTAGTCGTCTCCGGCGACAGTGGCTCCGCAATATTGAATGATCTAATAGTGTTAGTGGCCCACAGAGTCACTTTTGCAGCTTTCGGAATTCCTTTAACGCAGCAGCGGACTTCTCGTCGTCTTAGTAGAAAGGTTACAGAGCTTTTTCTTCTAAGGTAGGCATTTTGCAGCATCAAGTTGGAATGAACTGATTGTTAAACGCTACCCGTCTTCCACATTTGTGGGGCATGTCGATTGGATTTTTTTGCGCAGAAACGCTATTTCTGAAATCACGTTGTTGTAATACGCGAATTACTTATGTGAAACCCTCAATTGTACGGCAATTTTTAGGAATTTCTGTGGTCTTTTTGCGTCCCACTGTGGAACACATAGCTATTACCTATCCGACCGAGCTTTCACGGTCGTGCGGGTAAAAAAGAAAATGTTCAAGTTCTTCAGAAATATCGATACCACAGCAACCGACTTGTACCATTCGTTATTTGTATAAAAAAAGTACTTTGTTTTTAAGGAGTAGCTAGCATTGACGCTGTTTAATTCATTATTTTCGACCAAACTCCAAAGTTAGTCTCATAATCTTAAATCAGCGCCATCAGACGGCCGGTCTTAAATTGCTAAGAATGGGGGGGGGGGGGGGATTGTGGAGAACCATGGATCTCATATAGAATGACTGTAGAATGCCTTTTTGATCTGCAGCGAAACCTATCGGCATTTTTAAAAAAAAAAATTGTATTAAATCGAGAGCTCATGACCTGAAATATATGAATATCAAATTTTATCACATTCTGACCAATACAGAATCTTGCGCAGGCCTCTGAGTTGGGCAACTTGTTTCTGAACAACTCTGTACTTTTTGTGTTAAACATTCCTTTCGTCAAGTAATAAATGTGAGGGAAATGACGTACTTAGGCAAGCAATACCCAATAAGTATGTTTTTTTTTATCACCGCGTAAAAGTAGCTTATTCACATAATGCTACAATTACACTTTTAATACAGTAAAATCTCTTTATAACGAATATCATTATAACAAAATATCCAGTATAACGAAATTAATCCTCGGTCCCTTTTGAAATCCCATAAGAATAATGCTTTAAAATGTCCGATTTAACGAAATTTTCAAAACTCCTAGTTTCATTATAATGAAGGATTTTTCTGCTGGGGTAACTTCGTACTTTTCTGTTTCTCCTCTTTTGTAAAGACACCAAACCAGTTTTAAAAGGGTGTATCTAGCACTTTATTGTCACTCCGGGGCAAAAGTGGGAGGGTCTGTTCACCCAATACTTCTATTCTTCTGCTTAGCTGTCTTTTTCCCTAACCCCCTAAGAATGGCCGAAATTTCTATTCAATGGTTCATACTCAAACATTTGTAGTGAGTGACCAGTACAATGCCCTATTGAATTCTATAATGATAGCCTGTCATTATGAGACTTTCAGATTTTGTTGCTTCTTGGATTGATTTTGAAACCTTGTGTACATGGGCGTTACATTATTTTTGTCACTAAGGCAGTCTTTTAAGAATGAGATCGACCGTTGGCTTTGTTGTCACAGAATATTATTTCTTGAAGACTAAAGGTTTGTTAACACTTAACCTTAACCAAAGGGGAAAGGATAGACACGTCCGTTCTGTATTTTTCTTCATTTCTTTTCTCTTTAGTGTGAGCAGGTTGTCTTTTACTCTGTCTCATTCCGATTTCATGCTTACATGAAAGCTAGAATAAATGTTTTTCCCCAGAGGTTTGTTCTTTTAACTTTTTTTTATTGTTCTTCAACTTTTATAAACTATTAATCTTAGTAATATATTATTTGAAACTTAATTATTTAAAATATAAATATTGTAACTTGAATATTTAAGAAATTTTTGCATATTTTTATTGACTTTTGGAGCATTTTGAATTTAAGGTTTTTTTTGTGAAATTCCGTTTTAACGAACATTCCACTATAACGAAAAACTATTTCGGTCCCTTGAATTTCGTTGTAACGGGAATTTACTGTATTCAAATAAAAAAATACTATATCGACCGCGAGAATAAATTATACCAAAACGTCCTTGATGAGAAAATAAGAAATAATTCTACGAAGCGTGTCTCGTGGGGATTCTTCCTTGGCAAGCGGCAATGTTTCTTCGAATGTAGGGGGGCTGATACGCATGCCTTGTTTTAATTTGAATGAGTTAGTAGTAAATATGGTTTCATTGTTG
Organism: Hylyphantes graminicola; assembly: GCA_023701765.1. NCBI lineage: Eukaryota > Metazoa > Arthropoda > Arachnida > Araneae > Linyphiidae > Hylyphantes > Hylyphantes graminicola. Next base: position 14,733,897 of record CM043112.1, read on the forward strand.
TGTTCCGATTTGCGAAAATGACTGGAACATTAAAAGCATTCCCTACGGACTATTCGATAACGTAGTTCTCTTTTGGAAATGAATTTTTCAACAGCAGCTACTTTTGGAAAGTGATGTTACGTGAAAATTTGTTTCATGTATATTTCGTGTAACATTAAAAATGACTGTTATAGAAGACACTAAATAAAGTTGGTTTAATTTTCAAGTAAATATTTTTATTATCATATAAAGGGAAAACATTTTCTCAGTAAAGTAGGCACACTAACACATAACTTCTGACTTTGGACACTACCAGTTTCTCATTTATAATAGAAAAACCGGCTTTTGAAATCAAGACTTTTTTATGTACCGAAGTACAACAGTATATTTAAAAATTATATATTCCTTTCTTTATAACATAAGTACTGGTAGACACTCTTAAAAAAAAATCCGAATTTAGTCCCAAAAAAAAAGGAAGAAATTTTATTGTCTTAAATAATTTTTAAAGCATTCAATGGAATAATTTTAAAATGATTGAAGACATTTTTTTCTAATTTCACAAACCATCTTGTAACGGCTTTGCAATTGTGATGATTTGGCATTGACTTTATTAAAAAAAAAAGATATTTAAAATCCTTAACACTTTAAAGACGGGCGTCGACTGACCCATAGACTAAGACCACTCTAAGTTTGAAACTCTCATTGGAGAATTTCTACATTGAAATTGACATAGAAACTAGCGCGCCCGTTGTGTCTAAGGGAACTAATGTAATGGTTTCTAGTTGCCTATTTGCAGCCACCTTTAGGACCTTTAACAGAGCCAATTACACCTCGTAATTTGGAACCCTTATCAAGTGACGATAAGGATCTATTTTTGGCGACAACTTATTTTTGAATATGTATAGCTACTCATTGACTATCCCTCGTAGGCCCATCCTCAGGCTATTTGACCTTGTGCTTCTTTTTCCTCCATTATAAACCTACCCTACAGACTGACTACGCTTGTCATTTTAGACATGGTCCCCCAAAGGTCCACAAGTGATTCGATTGAAAAACTCGTCAAATATTCATCCAAATGTAACAAAAACTTAGATTTAGGGGTTTTCGAGGATTTTTCACATTTCTAAGTAATTAAAACTGGGTGTTGCTATTGAAAAATTTAAAGTTCGTAACATTTTTAATGTTAAGACGGCCCCATATGCAAATTTTGTATCATGCAATTAACTCAGAATGTTATTTGTTCACATTGTCAAAAAGGTCCGCTGTAAAAAGATGACTAACGGTTGAAATAATCACTAGTGGGTAACTTTTTTTCCACAGCTGTACATTCCGAAGAAACAGTAGCCCTACAATCGGAAAGTACAATTATGCCAATCAATAAATCAATCTTTAATAGTGTTTTAGTTCCTTTCGACACGTTAGAAGAACTAGGCATTAGATTAAGTTGAAGATTCTTAGTCTACGGGTCAGTCGACGCCTGTCTTTAACCCTTTAACCTCGAAACCGGCCCAGGACGGCTCTACCAGCAAACATCGGGAAGGCCGGTTTCGGCCGTTTTGTTTCACAAATAGGGGTGTTGGGTATGTTAAAAATTAAGCGTGCTGTGGAAAAAAAAAAGTATCCGCTAGTGATCATTTCGGTTGTTAGTCATCCTATATAATCGGACCTCTTTGACTTTGTATAAAAATAACATTCTGAGTTAATTGCATGACACAAAGTTTGCATAAGGGGCCGTCTTCATATTAAAAATGTTACTAACTTTAACATTTCCAATGGCAACACCCCTTTTTGAGTCCATATTTCTAATCTATGACCTATGTCAATACGAAATGCCAAATTTTGTTAGTTTTTAAGCATTATTAGGGGAGTTAGAGACGTGCAAATTTTAGGTACCATAATGTTAAATGAGTTGCACATAAAAAACTATCCCAATCTATAAATAATTAAGATAATGAAACGAATTTTTTACTGAAAAGAAATTATAACAACCCAAACAAAATGCATTCAATATTGGGGTATTTAAAACAATTTTTATATTTTAAAATAATTATTATTTTAATTTTTAAAAAAATTATGAATAGAAACCCCTCAAAATTTTTACAGAAATATATTTAAGACAGAAAGTTTAAGCGAAACCCAAATTTTTAATTACTTTTATTCATAATTTGCCGATTAAATCGCAAAATACTTTTTAATTGCGCTTCAGGGGACAGTGTAAAAGATTATATATGAGCTTGATAAGCAAATACGGCTTTGGAAAGGAAGATAAACATCATTAAACCAACAACCTTGAGATGGTCCCCCATAGGACATCAAGTGATTCGATGGAATTACTCGTTAAATATTCATCCAAATGTAACAAAAACTAAGATTTAGGGGTTTTCGAGGATGCTTAACATTTCTAAATAATCAAATATGGGTGTTACTATAGGAAATTTCAAAGTTGTTAACATTTTTAATATGAAGACCTCCCCTTATGAAAATTTTGTTTCATGCAATAAACTTAGAATGTTATTTATTCACAAAGTCAAAAAGGTCCGATTCCATAGGATGACTAACGGCTGAAATAGTCACTTGGGTATTTTTTGATACAGGACGATTCCATTTCGCTTTTTTCCTGCCTAGAAAAACTCGTATTTCGGGGATGAGAAATTCTCCTACCTTGTGAGGTTAAAGGGTTAAAGTGTTAATTTGCTGCATTCATGACAGGGAAGAATTGCTTTAGCCTTTTGAGACACCGTCAGATGGCACTGAAGTAAGTTTATGAGACTAAATTTTAAGAATTTTATCGAAAGAGTAGTCCGAATGGTACGTTGAAACTGAGTATAAAAATGTGCATCTGTGGGGACAATTAAACCACTCTGCGTGAGCTAGCTACAAGCCTCACGCCCTGCGAACTTTCGAGTGAACAAGACTTTGAAACCTGGCAACACCAGAACTCATTCTCCTCTCTACCGCTACTACGCGCGGTTTGTTTTTAATCTTGTCTTCTTAATGTTTTTTACTTCAATATTCAATTTAAATTAATCTCATCAACCTAATCAATCTCAGTCTAATAAATAATAATGTGTTAAGTTATGAATGGTATATTTTGCAACCTTCCAAACTTTAGTAACTATTATCAACGTTACTCCTAAACCTAAAGCCACATGATATAGGTCTCATAGGCCTACACTACAGTGGTTACCTGGAACGTGAGACACCTTCTGTATCCGTGGTAAGCAGTAATTCTCCGGTTGTTTTTGCTGTACCTTATTGCTCTGTATTCCCCTACCCATTCGATTATTCTGGTTTTGTTTCTTTGTCACTATGGCTACCAATGACGGTACCGATGCCCAAATCTCACGTGTTTCAATTAAGTGTCCACCTTTTTGGAAACCTAACCCAACAATTTGGTTTGCACAATTAGAAGCACAATTTGAACTTTCTAATATCACCGCCGATTCCACCAAATTTAATTATGTCATTGCGTCCGTTGAATCGGACATATTAAACTCAGTTAGTGATATAATTTTAAACCCCCCCTCCACTGATAACAAATATGAGACAGTTAAAAAAAGGCTCATCGAGCTAAATTCCCAAAGTGAAGAGTCAAGAATTCGCACATTACTTCAAGGGCTTGAATTGGTTGACCAGCGCCCATCTCAATTGCTTTCCCGCATGAAGGCGCTGGCCGGAGATACGTTTGGCGATACTCTCTTGAAATCCCTTTGGATAGCAAGGCTGCCTACAAATATCCAAAGCATTTTGGCCACTCTTGACGTTGATCTACCAAAACTAGCCGCAACTGCAGACAGAATAAACGACATCGCACCCGCCCAAAATGTAAATAGCGTTAGCATCCCACCCGCCTCTGATGTCGAAAGACAAATATCCGAACTTAGAAACAAGTAAGTGAACTTGCGGCGATCGTACGCCGTGGTGATGAAAGACGAAACAGATCCCCACAGCGTAATTGGCAGGGAAATGGACGTCGTCAGCGTAGTTCTTCGCGTGGGCGCTATAAGGAGCCTGAAAATGGAATGTGTTTTTATCACACTAACTTTGGATCTCGTGCATTAAACTGCAATGCGCCTTGCGCTTTCTCGGAAAACCGAATGAGCGATCGCTCGTAGGCCACAATCGCGACCGCTCTATTAACCGTATTCTTCTGGCCGACCCTTCCTCTAAATTAAATTTTCTTGTTGATACTGGTGCAGATATATCTGTGTTACCCAAAACACATGTACCTAATGCTAGAATTTCCAATAACTTTTCCCTGTACGCTGCGAACGGCACAAAAATTGACACTTTTGGCACTACCCTTTTAAAGGTCGATCTTAACTTGAGAAGGTCATTTACATGGACCTTTGTTATAGCTGATGTCAGCCAACCTATTCTGGGAATCGATTTTCTCATACATTTTAACTTGCTGGTAGATGCCAAAAACAATCGTCTCATTGACAACGAAACCAAATTGTCAACTGTCGGTAAACCTTCCACAGTTAGCCAGTCGTCCACAAATGTTTCGATTCTTTTGGGCCAGTCAAAACATGATAAACTTTTATCTAAATTTCCCGAGCTAATAAATCCATCTCAAGTGACCTCACCTAACAAATCCCCATCTGTGTATCACTATATTGAAACTAAAAGTGCACCTGTGTTTTCAAAACCGCGCCGCCTTCATCCTGACACGTTAATTGCTGCACGTCAGGAATTCGAATACCTTATGTCGCAGGGCATCATTCGCCCTTCGAAAAGCTCTTGGGCCAGCCCCCTACACATGGTAAAAAAATCCAACGGCGAATGGCGTCCTTGTGGTGACTATCGCCGTTTGAACGCTAACACAGTTCCTGACCGTTACCCAGTCCCACACATCCAAGATTGTACCCAACTCTTTCATAACAAAACGATTTTTTCTACCGTTGATTTATCCCGAGCATACCACCAGATTCCCGTAAACCCTGAAGACGTTCCAAAAACAGCCGTGACAACACCGTTTGGCCTGTTCGAATACGTCTTTATGCCTTTTGGGCTTCGAAATGTTAAAGAAATAATTGTAATGTAACTGTTGTGTTAACTGATTTTGTTTCTTTGTTCCGCCGCTAGATGGCGTAGTACTTGTTTACTTCTTACTTGCCAAAATAAGAGTTCCTTTTTTCTTTTGTAAATAAAACGTTCGAGCTAGCATCAAGAATGTTGTCTTGTTGTCTGTTTACCTCTGCTAATAGTATTTAGTTGAAACTGCTTTAGGTTATGGGCGTTTGCCGCTTAACTAGCGCACGTGTAAACACGAAATGACTTCTTTAAAGTTTCGGCCGATGTTTATCTCAGAAACAGCTGTCGTCGTGGCCGGTGCTCGCCATACTGCTTTGTTGTTGTAAGCGGGGAGGAAGCGTAGAGGCCGCCGCACGGTTGAGAAGCAGAGGAGACTGTCGCGTCGCAGGCCGATATTCGGTGCGGAAGAAGCGCAAGTGAACTGCTTCTCTGACAACGTTGGCTACGTTTTAGCAGAAGGGACGTCGTCGCGTCGCAGGCCGATATTCGGTGCGGAAGAAGTGCAAGTGAACTGCTTTTCAGACAACGTTGGCTACGTTTTATTGAAAGAATTTACTGCTGAAAATGGATTTTAGTCGGCACATTAGGCCCTTGACTGGCGAAAAAGATTGGCCAATATGGAAACGTAAAATTCGCGATATGCTGGATTATCACGAGGGCGCTATCGATGTTATCGACGGAATACTGCAGAAACCAGAGCCTTTAGCTGCAGAAGCCACAGAAGCTGAGAAAAAGCAACATAAAGAAAAAAGCGATTTTTACCGAAAAGCCAACAGCTATGCCAAGTCAATGATCACAAGCACTGTCACAGACACTGTTTATCATAAAATTATGGACCAAGAAACAGCGTACCAGGCATTTGATGCCTTAAAGCAGCAGTTTGAGGCAAGCTCAAAAGATCAATTGTTTAAGATATGTACAGAATTTTTCGCTTTTAGTTGGATGCAAGGAGAAGATGTTTCGACTCATATAGCAAAACTTAGAAGTTTATGGAACGAGTTGAATAATGGCCTTGAGTCCATGAACGAGAGAAAATTACCTGATTTAATGCTCGTATGCAAAGTTTTACATATTTTACCAAACAGTTTTGAGACCTTTAAATCAAGTTGGATGCTGTTGTCCGGTGATGACAAGAAATCATTCGATGAATTAACAGTGCAGCTGACTATGTTTGAAAGAAACTTCACCAAGACTGAAGACAATAGCAAAGTTGTTCAGGAAGCACTTGTAGTGGCAAAACCAGAAAGACCAAAACAAGATGGAAGATTTAAATCTAGATCAAGGAAAGGAGATACCTGTAATTACTGTAAACGTAAGGGCCACTGGGTTAAAGACTGTAGACAGTGGATTACTGACGGAAGACCTGGAAAGACAAAATTAAGTAATACACAAGCAAATGCAGTGTCGGCAAACATTGCACTTATGTCCGTTTGCGAGGAAGCCTACGTAGCAGAGACCGATTCAGCTTTTTGGATAGATAATGGCGCAACTAGACATGTCACAAATAATTTTTCATATTTTGTTGAATTTGTGGAATTCAGTGATCCATGTAGCATTAGAGCTGCAGGAAATGAAAAGTTGAGTGCACTTGGGAAAGGAAAAATTTTAGCAAGAACTACTATTGAAGGAAAATGCCAAGAAGTCTTTTTAGAAGACGTATGGTTCGTTCCCAAAATTAGTAGAAATTTGTTTTCTGTCCTGGCATCACAGGACAAAAACCCAAATAGTGTATTCGAGTCAACTCCTACAGAGTGCAGATTAAAAGTGAATGGTCAAGTAGTGCTAAAAGGATTTAGAAAAGTAAATGGTACTTTATTTAAGGCAGACTTAGAGCCAGTTTTAACTAAGGAAGTGCACACTGCTATTGTGGACAGTTCACAGTTACAACTGTATCACGAAAGATTGGGTCACCAAGACAAGCGTCATGTGAAAAGGGTTCTAGAAAAAGAACTAGGCATCTGTGTAAATATGGATAAAGAAATTTGTGAGCCGTGCATTTACGGCAAGACACACCGTTTACCGTTTGGTACAAGAAAGAAGGCTTCTAGGCCAGGTGAACTCATTTCTGCTGACATTTGTGGACCATTTGATTTATCTTTTCAAAAGAAACGTTATTTATTGGTTTTTAAGGATAGTTTCACAAAATTTCGATATGGTTATCTGCTAAAAGAGAAATCAGAGGTAAAGAACATGTTGCAACACATGATTAAACACTCCGAAACTGTAGGACATACAATTCAAGAACTACTCAGTGACAACGGGGGAGAGTTTGACAATGAGAATGTTCGTACAATTCTACGTTCTAAAGGAATCACTCAAAGGTTGACAGCACCTTATACCCCAGAACAGAATGGTAGCAGTGAACGAGAATTTCGTACAATAGTCGAAATGGCCAGAACTTTTAAATACTCAAATCCTGAGGCAGACTTCCCTGCAGGAATCTGGGCAGAGTTAGTAAGTTCCGCCATATACGTTCTCAACAGAACAGGAAAGTCATCAGTAGAAGATGCAAGCCCATATGAGCTTTGGCTAAACAAGAAACCCAGATTGAAACACCTACGTGTAATAGGATCTACATGTTTTGCACACATTCCGGTTCAAAATAGGAGGAAGATGGACAGGAAGGCTATTAAGGGCTACCTTGTGGGATACGATGGAGATGAGCGTTACAGAATCTGGATAAAGGAAGACCATCGTGTGATTTTATCCCGAGATGTGATCTTTCAAGAAAGACCAGGCACATGTGACGACTACGCCAAGCCATCCTTGCAGGACAGAGTAGAGGAAGAATCCAACCAGGGAAAGTGCGAAGAGAGGCAAGAAGAAATTAAAGAAGATCCTAAGCATCAAGAAGAGGAACCAAGTGATGCTGAGACTGACGGTGAAGAGGAAGTTGCTGAACCCACAGTATCCAGGCAGCTAAGAGACCGATCATGTCTTCGAAAGCCGAAACGTTATGAAGATTACATCATGGAGGCAGAATCATTTATAAATGAGAGTGAGACTCCGGTGACGTTTCAAGAAGCACTTGAAGGTAAAGATAGCCTTAACTGGAAAAATGCAATGCATAATGAAATGAACTCTCTGAAGGAGAACCATACGTGGGAGCTGACCGACTTGCCAGTTGGAGCTAGAGCAATACCATGTAAGTGGGTCTACAGACTTAAAACTCATCCAGATGGCAGCATCGACAAGTACAAGGCAAGACTTGTTGTTAAGGGTTTCAGTCAACGTCAGGGTATTGATTACAGTGAAACATATAGTCCTGTTGCTAAATTGGGAACTATACGTGCAGTGTTAAGTATCGCAGCTGAAGAAAGAATGCATTTAACGCAGTTTGACGTGTCAACAGCATTTCTTTATGGAAGTCTGGACGAAGCTATATTCATGAAGCAGCCGGAGGGTTTCGAAGATAATTCAGGAAGAGTATGCAGACTTAAGCGTAGTTTGTATGGCCTGAAACAATCACCACGCTGCTGGAATAAGTGTTTTGGACAGTTCCTGAAAGATCTAGGTTTTGTTGCAAGTGAAGCTGATCCATGCCTCTACATTCGTAAGAGAAACGGTAAGAAGCTGTTAATAGCACTCTATGTAGATGATGGACTAATTGCTGCAAATGACCAACACGATTCTGAGATGTTCATCAAGGAGCTGCAGGCAAGGTTCAAGATCTCTGTTGGAGAAGTATCCTGTTTTCTGGGTCTTGAAATTGAGCGAAGCAGTGACAACTCCATATCAGTTAGTCAAAAGGGATATGCTAAGAAAATCCTTCAGCGATTCGGATTTGATGAATGTAAGCCTGTAGCAACACCAATGATAAAAGATTCCGGAACACATCAAAAGTCTGAAGACACCACAAGTCCTAGCTTTCCATATAGACAGGCCGTTGGTGCTCTTATGTACCTCATGGTTGGAACAAGACCAGATATTGCTTATAGTGTGGGATTTCTTTCAAGATCTCTCGAAAATCCATCTGCAGAGGATATAGTGCGAGTGAAAAGAGTCTTTCGCTATATAGCCGGTACAGTTGGATACGGAATTACTTACCGTGCAACAGATACAAGAGGAACACTTCAGTGTTATAGCGATTCGGATTTTGGTGGATGTACCGAAACAGGTCGATCAACATCTGGGTATGTTGTGATATATGCTGGTGGAGCAATATCTTGGCGCAGCCAAAGACAAGCCATTGTTGCTACTTCAACAACCGAGGCTGAAGTTATTGCAGCATCAGAAGCAGCCAAAGAAGTAATTTGGCTACATAGACTGCTTCAAGGCATAGTGAACCTAAAGGAAGTACCTATACTTCAAGTGGATAACAGAGCAGCTGTTAAGCTCTCGCACAATCCTGAATACCATCGAAGAACTAAGCATATTGAAATAAAGCATTTCTTTATTCGTGAAAAGGTGTTGGAAGGGAAGTTGAATGTTGAGCATATATCAACTGAAAGCCAGATTTCTGACATTCTAACCAAACCTCTGATGAAGTCAAGACTAATGACATTTTGTGATCTAATGGGACTATGTGACTTTTCTAAAACAAAACCAGGCTAACAAGGGAAAGTGTTAAAGAAATAATTGTAATGTAACTGTTGTGTTAACTGATTTTGTTTCTTTGTTCCGCCGCTAGATGGCGTAGTACTTGTTTACTTCTTACTTGCCAAAATAAGAGTTCCTTTTTTCTTTTGTAAATAAAACGTTCGAGCTAGCATCAAGAATGTTGTCTTGTTGTCTGTTTACCTCTGCTAATAGTATTTAGTTGAAACTGCTTTACGAAATGCGGGACAAACTTTTCAAAGATTCATACATCACGTCTTGTCGGGTTTAGATTTTTGTATCCCTTATTTTGACGACATTTTGATTGCATCTGATACCGAGGAGGAACACTTCAGACACCTCCAACAATTATTTAGCCGACTAACACAGTACGGGCTAAAATTAAACCCAAATAAATGCGTTTTAGGAAAGTCATCTGTATCTTTTTTAGGTTGTTTAATCACGCAAGCAGGCGTGAAACCACTACCTGAAAAAACAAAAGTTATTTTGGAATTCCCGAAACCTGATACTATCTCTCAGCTTAGGCGCTTTCTCGCCATGATAAATTTCTATCGCCGGTTCCTACCCAAAGCCGCAGAAACCCAAGCCCCCTTGAATGAATTCCTTAAGGAATCAAAAAAGAATGATAAACGTCCAGTCCCTTGGACTGAACAGGCCACTATGGCTTTCGAGAAATGCAAAACCGACTTATCCAACGCTGTAACACTTAACTTTTATGCCCCTGATCAACAACTGTCTCTAATGGTCGATGCCTCCAACACCGCCATCGGAGCAGCCTTACAGACAGGAACAGTTACCGACCCTAAACCTCTTGCATTTTTTTCACGTAAACTCTCTACCACAGAGCAAGGGTACAGTACTTACGATAGGGAGCTACTTGCTATTTTTTCTGCAATTAAACACTTCCGTCATAATCTTGAAGGAAGAACCTTCGTAACATACACCGATCACAAACCACTTACTTTTGCTCTGAACAAAAAGTCAGACCCATCTTCACCTCGTCAACTTCGGCAACTCGACTATATCGCACAGTTTTGCACTGAAATTAGACATATCACTGGCACGGACAATGTCGTCGCTGACACGTTGAGTCGCATTTCCGAAATAAACTCTATCATTGACTTTCATGCCATGGCAGCTGTCCAAGAAATAGATGAAGAACTGCAGCTTCTCAAGAGCGACCCAAACTGTTCTCTCAATCTCCAGCCCATGCAACTGAATTCCGACCTAAAGATCTTATGCGACGTCAATGGCAATACTATCCGCCCATTCGTACCCGCTAGGTTTCGTCGAGCACTATTTTCGTCTCTGCACAATTTGTCGCATCCAGGCGTCCGTGCCACCAAGAAGCTAGTTATGGACCGTTATGTCTGGCCCTCCATATCAAAAGACATAACCTCATGGACCCGTGGTTGTTTGGACTGCCAACGATCTAAAGTCTCCCGACACACCCGTAGTCCTGTTCTCCAGATACCTGTCCCAGCTCAGCGATTCCAGCACGTGAATATCGATTTAGTCGGACCTCTTCCACCTTCCCAGGGTTACAATTACCTACTTACATGTGTGGACAGATTCACAAGATGGCCCGAAGCTATTCCAATAGAAGACATAACAGCTGACACCGTTGCACGTGCCTTCTTCACCCACTGGATTTCGCGCTTCGGAATTCCCTCTGTCGTGACCACCGATCAAGGCCGACAGTTCCAGTCTGCTGTATTTTCTTCTTTATCATCACTCCTTGGCGTCAAACTCACACGCACGTCCCCCTACCACCCAGCAAGCAACGGCATGGTGGAGCGATTCCACCGTTCACTGAAGCAAGCCATAAAGTGCCACCGTACATCCCGATGGACGGAGGTTCTACCACTTGTTCTTTTGGGACTTCGATCATCTATAAAAGAAGACTTGGGATGCTCTTCGGCTGAGCTGCTGTATGGATCTACCATCCTTCTACCGTCAGAGTTCACATCTCCATCTCAAGATGCAGTCATCGAACCATCAGATTTCTTGCAACACCTTCGCGAGCATATGCAGGAGCTGGCACCCAGGCCAGCCTCTGCACATATCAAGCGCACACCCTTCGTCCACCCAGAACTTGGCAACTGCCCCCATGTCTTCGTGCGAAGAGATAGTGTGAAGAAACCACTCCAGCCACCGTACGATGGACCCTTTAAGGTGTTACATCGAACAGACAAGACCTTCACTCTCGATATCAACACCAAACGCAGCGTCATCAACATCGACCGCCTCAAACCAGCTTTTATCATCGCAGAAGACATGGACATTCCCCGATCATCAGCAGCTTCGCCAGCCCTGAAAACCCCAAATGTGCCGTCGACAGTCCTAGGAGTTCCACCCAGATCACCGAATATGCCTAACTGCCCATCTTCCCCACAGGATACGTTGTCTAGTGGCGTGCCGCAAACAACAACACGCTCTGGTCGTCATGTACGATTCAATCCTAGGTACCTCTGATTCGTACCTGCGGTACTCGGGGGGGAGTACTGTGGGGACAATTAAACCACTCTGCGTGAGCTAGCTACAAGCCTCACGCCCTGCGAACTTTCGAGTGAACAAGACTTTGAAACCTGGCAACACCAGAACTCATTCTCCTCTCTACCGCTACTACGCGCGGTTTGTTTTTAATCTTGTCTTCTTAATGTTTTTTACTTCAATATTCAATTTAAATTAATCTCATCAACCTAATCAATCTCAGTCTAATAAATAATAATGTGTTAAGTTATGAATGGTATATTTTGCAACCTTCCAAACTTTAGTAACTATTATCAACGTTACTCCTAAACCTAAAGCCACATGATATAGGTCTCATAGGCCTACACTACACATCTCTTGCGCGGAGCTAAGAATCGATAAACCATCAATGGTTGTCACCAAGTTAAAGATGAATTAAATTTTCATTGCATTCTTTCTATGAAGTATTTTAGAAGAAAAATGCAGGCCTTATATTTTTAGCATAAGAATATTTTAAGCAAGGGTATTCGACCCTAATAGGGTTACGCACTAAAGCAAGGCAAGTGGGTCGCCATAGAATACGATAGATATCATAGTAAAAGTATTAGATTGGCGGATCACGTGACCTCCAATGACAACGGCGGTACGCGCATGAAAACTTGAATTTAAGGGCAAAAATGTCAGCGTTGCCACCACTTTAAGGAGAAAAATACTACGGCGTTAGCAAAAATATACCATTTAATTCCAAAATTACAAATAATAATAATAAATAGTCTCTAAAAAGTCTGGTATTTTTATATAAATACATTTATTTTGTAATTTTAGAATTCGTTGGTATTTTGTCTATGACGTAGTAGTATTTTTCTCATTCAAGTGGTGGCAACACTGAGAATTTTGCCCTTTTTGGTTGGTTGGTTGGTTGGTTTGACATATATTTTCAGGCTTGAGTGCTTGGTCGCAAGGACCCGCTTTTAAACCATCGTCAAGTAGGACAACACAAGACACACACAAACACATATGACAGATGTTGCCATCTGTCGCCACCTCCACAATTTAGACATGTCCCTGAAGGGGAGGGAAATTTTCTCCAGGAACCTGTACCCATGAACTGCGCAATGACCGACCACAGGACTTTCGGACCCAACAGATTTTACGAGCACGTACTCCGCATATACTCGGTAGGTCTTCAGTGGCGACCGGGTCTCGAACTCTCAACCTTTCGATCTCAAGTTCGAGATCTTTGACCAATAGGCTCCCTACCGCCCATTTTCCCCTTAAATTCTGTTCTCCATGCGCGTCCGCTGAGCTGAACTGAAACGCTGAAAGGAGCATCCCATGAGTAGCTGGTGAAGCCTATTTTTGGGTCACTGGACGACAGCTTTAGGGAGATTTTATGTGCCACATTTGGCATGAGTTCGCTTATCGCAATTGACACTTGGCAATTTCATTGAATGTTGATGTTCCTCGCAAAAAATAGTACTCCAAGGAATTTGAGTTTTAGATTGTTCCTGCAATCTGCAATAGGGTACTTGACAAAAAAAAATTATTGGCTTAAAATGTTCTTATATCAGAAATATATAAGACCCTTATATTTTTCTTTTTTTTCAAATACCCCATAAAAAATCAGAAAAATGAATTTAAAAATTAGGACGAAAAATCTCTCCAGAAAATGCTTTCTTTCTGTCACGTGGTATCTGTGATGTCACTCTATGAACTATAAACAAACTTTAAAACACCACATTGGAATCGATTTTAGGCTATTTGAAATATACGCTTCTGTAAAACACCCTTACATTTTCTCAATATTTATTATTTCAATATTAATTAGATTAAATCAAGTGTAATCTGGTTTGTGATGACGTGTGATCACGTGAAAAAAATCCCTTTTTTAAAACGATTTTTTAATGATTCAATGATTTATTTCGCATTTGTTATTTTTTACTCTCAACTATAATTCAAATAATATTGGGAGGTATTTTAGCGATATATTCAAGTACCCTTTTCGAATTTATGTAAAAGTACATGTTTCCGAAACTTCGTTACATAAAGAACTTCCTAAATCAATAACATATCAATTTTCTGTTAAAAAATTATGGAAAAAGTTGGTTTAAAAGGACTATTTTAACAGGTAAATTATAGGAATGGCGGCAAAAGTTGGGTTGCTCTTATAGGGTTGCCGCTCTTCACCAACCCTATTGGCTAGCATTTCGATTCTCCTTAAAATGCGCGTTTACATAAGCCATCGAATCCCTATAATGAAAAAATCCCCATTGGGGGAAAAAGAGGCCGAGCAGGATTTCTAACCCAAATGATAGTTTGTGGCCGAATCCATGGTATGAAACATCAAACCCACCAAACCAATGAACCCTGCAATTCCGGTTCTGTCTGGGAAAAATCCCCAAGAGAGAAAAACTGTTGAGTTTGCTCCTCAATCCATGGATTGGATGACCGCGCCTAAAGAGTTTCAGTTCAGTTCAATGTGCGCGTCCCGTCGTTAGCATTGGAGGTCACGTGATCCGCCGCTTTAATACTTTCACTACGATATCTATGGTCGCCTACCCACCAATTGAGAAACGTTGTTTCTAAGGACTCTTACCTGGCTATTAGGAGCTTAGATGCGACCTCGTACCGTTGTTGGACGCTCTCGAGGTACCTGGATTTTGATCCACACGGAAGCAGGTAGTCATGCCGTATCCCGGCAATGTCGTCGTCGACGAAGTCTCTGTCGATCCCTGTTTAAAATATACGCAGTTAGTAATTTGGAAATTAAATCGTTTCCGCCTCTTATTGCGACTGCCTATGCAGCCAAATTCCGACTACAACACCCGAGTATACTGGGATAGACATGCTCGTTAAATATCTGGAGTCCAAAGTCCGGTCGGATTTATAAAGAAAGGATGTCGTTCTTAACAGCAGTACGATAAATGAATGTAAATTGTGTGTTCATCCAAACCTCATAATTAATCAATTCCATTTAGGTGACGCTGCTTTGGTAACTTCCTATTATCGGTTGTATTTAGGGTAAGCAAGTAAGTTGTTACATGTATTTTTCCATTTGTGTCCTTGATCAGAGACCCGTTTATTAATCAACGTCAAGTAAGACAGACACAGACAGAATTTTTACTGATACAGAGAGAAAGTACACCCAGGGCGTAAGTGCGAATCGAAACCACACCCGGTACAATGAGTTGACTGTAAGCGTGATGGGCTGGGATCAAACCCACTAGGCCGCCCGGTTTCCCTATAGATGAGTAGTCGTTGTTTAAAAAATCTCTGTAAAAAACGGGCAGGGAAAGGCAGCAGAGGTTCCTGACACAACCCGTTAAAGAGGCACTCATGATGCCTTTCATTTCCTACAGCTAATAGATGAGCTAAAACTCCAAAAATACGGAAAACGAATTAATTTTACAGGAGTCTAAGGCATAATGCCGTTTCATTAATGGGTCAGACTTTTTTTCATCAAAAAAAGGCTATTGCCCTTAAAAATTAAAGGGCAAATGCTCGCAAAATTTACAGGTTTTTTTTACAGTGAAAAAGAAGTTAAACTCACTTTGCCTCTCCAAATCCTTCTTCTTCCACTCCTCCAGCGCGACGTCAGCCAGGAGAAGGGCTTCTTCGACGGCGTCAGACGACGGCGTCGACGTTTCGACGTCGGCTGATGTCTTGGTGATATAGAAGAACAACGCTATTTTCAGGGCTACGGGAAGTGATGATCTGGAAGACATTTAGAATCCGTCAAACGCGCCACCCGTAATTGACGATATTTTCATCCCCAGTCGTGGTATTTCGTGACGTTTGTCTCGACCCCCGTTCTTCGTAATCTCACTCAAGATTTTTCAAGATTTTTATTTATTTAAAAAAAATTAATTTATGCCCAGAAACATATTCTCCAACTTCATTTCTCGCAGTTTTACGTTGATTTCCGCTCCCCTTCTTGGTAATCTATCTTGATATTTTTCAAAATTCGTTTTATTTTTCGAAATTATTTTTAAATCCAGATATATATTTTAGTGGAATTTAATTCTATTTTCTCGCAGTTGTACATTGAATCTTTGCGGGAAAAATTATTTGATATTTTACTGCTACGTTAGATTTAGTAAATACCACTCGATACCTTCCCCCACCCTAAACATTACGCGATTTATTTACGCCCCCATTATTATAGGTCCGACTCCCATATTGTGGTTGATTGGGGGGACCAGTTCATTTCAAAATCAGGCAAAGCACACGAAAAAATGGTGGTCAATGGTTTAACCCTCTAACGCATACTGTTGCCGTTTGGCTGCAGGTAACATAATCCACTTTATTCTATTAATTTAGAGCTCCCTCTCGACAAATTTGCGTTCTTTTCTTCTATTACATTCCATTTTGAAGTTTTAGTTAATAATAACCCTCATAGATGACAGTTGTAAAAGTGTATTCAAAATTAAAGAGTGGGGTTATTAACCCATTAATGCCTGGCGTCCCTTTTTAGGGACACTTTAAAAAAAAATTCGCAATTTTTAATGAATCAACTTTTCAATTAAAAATTGCTCCGTTGTATTCAATAGTCTACATTTCAATTGACCCAAGGGCATTGATGCTGTTTAAGGCAACTTTTCCGGTAAAACTCTTAACATTTTAGTCTCATAACCTTAAATTAGCGCCACCTGAAAGGGTCTTAATGGGTTAACTGTTGTGAAATTACGTTTTTTGCAGTATTCAAAGTATAATAATATTATGCAAAAACCAGTTTCAAGCCTTTGACTGTTGGTTGTTTGGACGAAAAGTAAAGTAAGTAATCGTAACACTAGGGTTAAGAGCAATTTAAAAAGTCTTATGAAAAATTAATTGTTCAACTGGTGCATTTCAAAAAAAAAAAAAAAAATAGAAAGGTTATAAAGCACTATTGATTAAAATAAATAATAAATCCCGTTTGTGCATAAATGACACAAAATAAGTAAATTTTAGCTTATTGTGCTTACAAACTCAACATCCATTCAAAAAAATTTGCTCACACGAAAAAAAATGAGAATGTTTCAGATGATGCAACGCTCTTGTTTCATTTTTATTCGTACTGCATTTCTTTAGTGTCTCCGGTTGCACGTACTGTGATTTCATTGGATGTTTCGGTTTCACTCTCAAATGACCGATACAGATGAAAATAGATGATGTCCTTAACCCTTTCAGTCCCAAAAATTTACTACACTACAGAAACATCTGATATTCACAAAATAAGCTTATTTTAGGTCAAAGATAAGAGTTCCATAAGAAAAAAAAATTCATTTTAATTTTTTATATGGTTTTTAAAATAATGCCAAAAATTTTCAACTGTGGAAAACAACAAAATAAAAATATATATATTACCTAAAAACCCTTCGAGTTATATATTTTAAGGTAGCTGACCATATTATTAAAAATAAATTAATAATTATTTTAACCGAAATAGTTTAAATTGCGTTTAAAATATGAGGAACTGAAGTGAACTTTTCAAAAATCAGGTGTAACGCTTGTTAGCTATTTTCTGAATAAATTTTGGTTTTGAAATAACGTCGCACTAGAGCTACACGAGGGCTATTGGCAACGGGCGTCGTATTTTAGAACCACAGTCAGGTGCCGAGCCAACACCTGAATAGGCACCCAACGCAACCGTTAAGGACGACATCATTTTCTGAATAAAAAAATAGTAGTTCGGATTTCTATTGATATTAATGTAAAATTTTGTCTAATAGAACAGATTGTGACGAATCGAATGATGTGTGTTTGGATGTCATAACGGGACATAAACATTTAGAAAAAAAAATATATATTGAAAGTGATGATGCCAAATGGCATCACTATGACTGAAAGGGTTTAATGCAAGCTTTCTTTCACAAATGTTTGAACAACTATCGACACAGCAAATAGTTGGCATTAAAAAAAATAATAAGTAAATTATTCTTATATATAGAAGGGGTTTTTTTCGAATATCAAAACATAAGTAATTTCAGGCAACAAATGAAAACAAAACGTTGGAGCTGTTATCAATCACGACGTGAAGCAACCCAATTACGTTGATGTTTGATATAAAAAATAAATTGTGTTTCGTCTTGTCAAGACAAGTTTTGGTGTAACATTACACAAAGCGTGCTGCTACCAAATAATTTTACATGATTATCGTAAAAATAGCGCTGAAGGTGCAGCAGCACGCATGTATAGTTGAGCTACTGAGGTGGACACGTAATACCTCTCAGCCACTGAGCCGCTTTACCAAGGTGAACTGCCACCCTGATGGCGCAATCGTTAGGACTCTAGCCCTTGGAGCTGCTGGAGTCGGGTTCGAATCAAAGTCAGGCATGGGTGTTTGTGACCGTCAATAAATGTTGTTATTTGTCCATGTGTTATTCCTTTCTTGTGACTGTAAAAATTCTTTGTGTGTCTGTCCCACTTGACGAAAGCTTATAAGCGGTTCTATGAACAAGCACACAATCTGGAATATATATGTACCTCCATACCATACCATATCATACCAAGGTGAACTTATAGAAAGCTAACACCTAGCATTAAAAAACATTAGAGAACATTTGCAAAGGGCATCAAAAGAAATTTTTTAAACAAGTATTTTAAATAAGGAACATAAATAAACTTACTTCCAAAACATAATTTTTATTTGAGAATTTAATCCGAAATATATATATTTTTTTTTTGCATCCAAGGAACTTCATGCACGTAATTTCACTACGAAGTGGACCCAGACGAAAACTTTCTCCATTTCACAACGAGTTCAATAATCAATCAGATGGAAACAAAGCCATCAGCAATTCTGACGGCCGTTTGAAACCGTAGAAGCTGATCCTTTGGTTTCCCGAATTCGAAAATGCCGAATTTTTGCTGCGTAAGCGCTTTCAAGCCTTTCAGCAGTATGGCAATATGAAGAGCTTAGTGGAAGAACGTGCTAAGTGACAGAAAAGTGAAAAGTGGGAAAATGAGATTCAAAGCTTTTTGTTTGTTTGTACTCAAATCTGATGAAAACGGTACTTGCAAACCCTAAAAAAACATACTGTACTTAAATTGTATGAAACAGAGGAAACTTGTTAATTTAAAAAGTTAGTAAAATATCCATAGACACAAAAATCTCGATTTTTTTCAAAAATTTAGAAAACTTAGCACGTTCTTCAACTAAGCTTTTAATTGATGACATAGAAAATTTAATAAATTAAAAAGCGTAAGTAGTTTATTTATCTCTAAGAATTTGTCACATTACCCAACAACATTCATAGGTTAGGTTAGCTTGAATCTCGTCGCACTAGAGATGAAAGATTGTACTTCTCCGTATATAGATTCCTAAACAGTATGCAAGGCCAGGTTGAATTAGTATGGTTGATAGCCCTTTAAGACCGGAAGTCAGATGGCGTTGATTTAAGAGTCATTTTTTTTTAAAACGGGCCAAATTGAATAGGGGCGTGATAGTTGATGTCTTCGATTTTCTTGAAACTTTCAGGATATGTTAGTAGTACTATGATAAGAAAAAGTGAATTCCATTTTTTCTTAAATCCGACTTGTTTGACCTTGAGAGGAGGTCAAAGTTCGAGGTAATGGACCAATGGTGTACATTATATCATCCCTCTACTTCTAAAGCCATAAGTGTTCAATGATTTTTTTAAATATGGATACTACTTGATACTAGGTATATGTCAGCATGATTAGTTTGGTGGGGCACTCATGGCTTTGAAGGTCAGGGTCCTTTGTAAAATGTCATTTTCGTCGATTTTTGTCATTTTTCGGCCTAATTATCTGCTTAAACCATATGCTAGCAACAAAAATAATTAGTGGAGTAGTTGCACACACTAGAATAGTACATAGAAAATATAAAACACCACGGCTGGCCCTTTACTTTGGTAGTTACAGAGTCTTAAAGATGACCATTTTCGAAAAATGGCCAAATTCAAAGTTCAATAACTAGAGAAGGCAAGAGTCAGTAGCTTGGATTCACAATTGTAAATACACCTCAAATATTGTAGTTTTTAGATCCAGGTGAAAAAACCTATGGGAACTCGCTTACTTTTTTTTTATTATAGTCCATTTTGTTCAGTCCATTTTGAGCATTTTCAAAAAATATTCGATTTCAAAAGCCCATCCCTCTGGATTTAAAGGGTCAATTACTTTGAGACACAGTTGTAAATACACTTCAAATATTGTAGTTTTAGACCCAGGTTACAAATCCATGGCACCTAACTTACTTTTTTTTTTTATTATAGTCATTTTTTATTTCTCCATTTCATAACTTTTTTCCATTCTAACTACATTTTAGTTCTAAGCTTCACACTTTAGATCATAGATGGCAGCATGATACAAAAATCTTCAGAATCTTCAAGTTTAGAAATGATAAAAATGGATTGTATGAAATTGATTGTAATAAAAAAAAGTAACCATGATGCCATTTATTGGTAACCTGGATCTGAAACTACAATATTTAAAGTGTATTTACAACTGTGTATCCAAGTAATTGACCCTTTAAATCCAGAGTGATGGGCTTTTGAAGGCGAATATGTTTTGGAGCTGTTGAAAATTTACTGTACAAAATGGACTGTAATTAAAAAAGTAAGCGAGGTCCCATAGGTTTTTCACCTGGGTCTAAAACTACAATATTTGAGGTGTATTTACAACTGTGTCTCCAAGTTACTGACTCTTGCCTTCTCGAGTTATTGACCTTTGAATTTGGCCTTTTTTCGAAAATGGTCATCTTTGAGACTCTGTAACTACCAAAGTAAAAGGCCACTCATGTTTTTTATATTTTTCTATGTACTACCCTAGTGTGTGCAACTACTTCAATAATTATTTTGGTGGTTCACTTATGGCTTAAGCAGATAATTAGGCAGAAAAATGACAAAAAACGACGAAAATGACATTTTTCAATGGACCCTGACCTTTAAAGCCATGAATGCCCCACCAAACTAATTATGCTGGCATGTACCTAGTATCAAGTAGTATCCATATTTTTTAAAAAAAATTCATTGAACACTTATGGCTTTAGAAGTAGAAGGATTATATAATATACACCATTGGTCCATTACCTCAAACTTTGACCACCTCTTAAGGTCAAACAAGTCAGATTTAAGAAAAACTGAAATTCACTTTTTCTTATCATGGTACTACTAACATATCCTGAAAGTTTCGAGAAAATCGAAGATATCAACTATCACAAGTTGTCCCTCTTTAAAAAAAAATGACTCTTAAAATTATGAGACTAAATTTGGAGTTTCATCGAAAAAAAAAGATGTTAAACAGCATCAAAGCCAGCAACTCCAAAAAAAAAAAAAAAATCATTTTTTATACAAATAACGAATGGTACAAGTTGGCTGCTTCGGTATCGATATTTTTGAAGAGCTTGACCATTTTCTTTTTTACCCGCACGATCGTGATAGCTCGGTCGAAGAGGGTTAGGTCATTACCTTGTCTGACGTCTTTATTTAATACAAAAACACTCATTTTGCCAAAAATTTTAACTTTGGTATTAGAATTTTCTAGTCAACATAATCAATCTTATTCACATTTTGGGGATTTCCATTTTTGCAAGTTCTTCAATAAGACGTTTTCTGTTTATACTGTAGAAAGCTCGACGAACATCGATAAACAATAAATATAAGTCTATGTTGTGTGAGCAGGTTGGTTGGTTGGTTTTCATATATTTTCAGGCTTGTGTGCTTGGTCAGAGACCAGCTTATAAACCCTCGTCAAGTAAGACAGACACAACACACACACTCACACGCACACACATACGTAACATATGCTGCCATCTGTCGCGCGCTACCTCCACAATTTAGACATGTCCCTGAAGAGGAGGGAAATAGTCTCCAGGGACCTGTACCCGTGGGAAACTGCGCAATGACCGTCCACTGGAGTTTCGGACCCAACAGATTTAACGAGCACGTACTCCGCATATACACGGTGGGTCTTCAGCGACCAGAACTCGATCGCGGGACCTTCCGAGAGTCTGACCACAAGGCTCCCCACAGAACCTAGAGTAAAAAGATTTATACTAAAACCGACCTTAAGTTTGCAGCAGAAAAATGAACTGAGCGGAAGAAACTTGGTAAACAACCCGGCTGGCGCCGCAAAATCCCGTACTCTGATTGGCTGTTCCCTTCGACCCTGATATTCGTGCGCCCTGTTACGTCAAAATCGAAGGAAAAAAATAATTAAAATAACACTCTAACTGAAGCTTAACTAATAAAAATAATAAATTTATGTCTTGAAATAACAAATAAATTGGTTTATTGAATGTGAAATACCTTTTTGTATTCGATTCTCGCACTCAAAAATGAGAACTATTTACCCTTTTTCTCGTAGAACATTTGTATACTGCAAACTTAAGGTCGGTTTAGGTTTAGGGATTTGTTTCACAGCAAATATCTAATCAACAATACTTGTTCCGATCGGAACCCACATTGCTTATCACTTACAATTGCCTCAGAATAGGGCCTCAGCTTTTCCAGCAGTTTTTCAGCATTGCCTCCACCACTTGCAACAAAATAAAATCTACCCATTTTTAACTGCTTATTATTTACCACATTTTAAGTGAAATAAAATAGTTAATGTAAAAATTTTAATGCAGAAATTAACGGAATTTTCTAATTTTTTTCTTTTTATTTAAGCGTAGTATTCCTCTTAAGGAATATAGCGCAAGTATTTTGGAACAACAAGGGCGAATAACACAGAACAAATTAAGTGTTTAACAAAATTTACGACCAGGCTCGCACGGTATTGCGGGTATAAAAGAGAATGTCAAAGCTCTTCAAAAATATCGATACCGAAGCAGCTGACTAGTACCGTTCGTTATTAGTATAAAAATTGACTTTGTTTTTAACCCTTTCAGTCCCAAAAATTTACTACACTACAGAAACATCTGATATTTACAAAATAAGCTTATTTTAGGTCAAATATACGAATTCCATAAGGAAAAAAAATCCATTAAAATTTTTTATATGGTTTTTGAAACAATGCCAAAATTCTTTAACTGTGGAAAACAACAAAATAAAAAATATATATTACCTAAAAACACTTCGAGTTATATATTTTAAGGTATCTGACCATATAATTAAAAAAAAATTTAGTAATTATTTTAACCGAAATAGTTTAAATTGTGTTTTAAATATGTGGAACTGAAGTGAACTTATAAAAAATCAGGAGAAACGCTTGTTGACTATTTTCTAAATAAAAAAAAATAGTAGTTCTGACTTCTGTTGAGATTAAAGTAAAATTTTGTCTGATAGAACAAAGTGTGATGAATCGAATGATGTGTGTTTGGATGTCATAGCGGGACATAAACATTTTGAAAAAAATATTGAAAGTGATGATGCCAAATGGCATCACTGGGACTGAAAGGGTTAAGGAGTTGCTGGCATTGATGCTGTTTATCTTATTTTTTTTCGATAAAACTCCAAATTCAGTCTCATAATTTTAAATCAGCGCCATCTGACAGCCCCGGCTGAAAAGGGTTATAAGCCACATTTCTCCGCCTTTATTGAATATTTTTGAAAAAGCTCTTTCATATGATAATTGCAGCTGACTTACAGGTGTCTATAATATAATCCCATTTTTTTTTACATTGGTAAGAATATATATTTTTAATTTTCAAAAAATTATTTTATCCAAAATATTCGAACTAATTTCAAAAGTGGGACTATAGGGACACGCAGGTCCAGTTACATTTATCATTTATAATAAACAGTTCGTGCAGTCGGAGAAATATGGCTTCGAAAATATTTTCCCCCATTGGTTTAACATAAAGGCACTTTGGTTTAGAGATATATAATTGGTCGATCTTGCTTATTCGCTCTTAGGGTATCCGATCACCTTTTTTCAGAAAAAATCGACTACATATCAAGCATATGTTTTTTGCATTTTAATATAAAAAATCGCTTAGCTTTCTAAATCTGTTTCATTTTAGTTTCTAGTTTTTAATAGAACCGAAGTTATAGCATTCTAAAGATTTTTTGCTTGTTTTTGCATTTTTTTTAATGCATTACGCAAAAACTGAAGTTCTTTAAAATCAATTGCTCCCAAATTTTTACAGTAGCTTCGTAACAGTATGAAGAAGGTTTTGTACTAGAATCGTGTAAAACTATTAAGAATTTGATATTTAAAAAATTATTTATGTGCTTGGTTACTCTCTTGTTTCCGTGGTTTTTTTTATATACTGCTACAAACTTTTGCCTATAAAAAAATTTGGGCACTGATATCTTAATGTTCATGACGTATATTAATGTTTGTTAAGCATATTTAAATTGAAACGATAGAAAAAATTAAAAAATTGTAAAGATATCATGCTTTGCGAAGCATGAATTTTGAAGCATATTTTATTATAATTATCCACAAATACAGAAAAAAAATCTTTTTTAATGATTTACTTTCTCAAAATTTTTTTATATTCATAACTAATAATAAAATCGCTCAACGTCATGGTTGGAATAGAATTTTCAGAAACTTGTTGTTAAAGGTGATCGGCCACCTTAAGAATGACTTTTCAAGTTGTAAATCCCGTGTTTCAACAAAAAATGAAAAGTGTTTTTATTTCTAAAGCCGTTAACTCGATTATTTTACTCTTTCAGTTAAACCGGCGAGGCGGTATGTGATTTGAGCTACTTTAGTTTTTTGAAGATGGGATAATATGCTCAGGAATTCTCTAGTAGTATAATAACACTTCCTGTCAGATGCATTTTTGCAAACTTTTAAGGCATACTTTACTTTTAAAGCGTGAGGTAAAACAGAAAGGTACATGATGAGGTAAATTTCAAAAGTTTCGTCAACTTCAAAAGTATCAATACAGAAAAAAATGTAAGAAGTCTAGCAGCTTTTTTAAAAAACTTAAGAGATTCGGAAGATCTTGCGAAGTGAGAAAAATGAAATAAAAGAATTCCGTTATTATTATTTTTAAAATTTTAAGGAAAAAAAATTGAATATTGTTTTAAAGTATTATAGATAATAAGATCATTGAAGGACTTAGTGGAAGAACGTGCTGAAGGACATCTTTAAAAAAATTGAGATTTTTGTGTCAATGAACAAATTACTAACTTCTTTAACTATAACAAATTTCTCGTTTATTATGATGCCTTGAAGTTTAGTATTTTTTTTTTTTACGTTTTGCAAGTACCGTTTGCAACAAATCTGAGTGCACACTAAAAACTTTAAAACACGTTTTCACTTTTTTGTCTCTTAGCACGGTGTTCCACTAAGCTCTTCGATTCTTTATAATTTTTTTTGTAATAAATAAGCTAGAACCATAAAATTCTGCAATTGCATGAATATTAAATGATTAAATAAAAAATAACAGGATATTTTCGACAGTTTTTGGGTACTGCATCCTCTCAAACTTATCCCTTTCGAAGTTGGTTGGTTGATTTTCAGGCTTGTGTGCTTGCTCACAGAGCCGCTTATAAACCTTCGTCAGGTAAGACAGTCAAAACACACACACACACTCACATGCACGTGACAGATGCTGCCATCTATCACGCACCACCTCCACAATTTAGACATGTCCCTGAAGGGGAGGGAAATAGGTCTCCAGGAACATGTACACGTGGGAAACTGCGTAATGACCGACCACTAGACTTTCGGACCCAACAGATTTAACAACAGCACGTACTCCGCATATACTCAGTGGGTTTTCAGCGACCAGGACTCGATCGCGGGACCTTGCGATCCGTAGATCGGGACACTGACCACAGGGCGCCTCACAGCCCCCCTTTCGAAGTAATATCCTGAGGAAAAGCCGTACCCTCTGCTGGCTGCTGCAGTTTCATTCCAAAGATTCTGTCGGCCCTCGCTCGAATGATTTTGAAGAATATAAAACCACCATCCGAAGGCAGTTGGATGTGGTGGGACTAAACATGAATCCCACTATCAAATTGAAACAATCGGAATGTATCATTTGCCTGGTGTAAAAGTTTGAAGGTTAATTTTGTTTAACCCTCTAATGCATACTGCTACCGTTTGGTAACAAGTTACACAATCCACTTTGTTCTTAACGTTGCGTGCGATGTCGCCCTTAACGGTTGCGTCGGGTGCCTATTCAGGTGTTGGCTCGTCACCTGTGGTTCTAAAATAAGACGCCCGTCGCCAATAGCCCTCGTGTAGCTCTAGTGCGACGATAATTCAAACCTAACCAAACCTAACCACTTTATTCTATTAAAGTAAAGAATCAAAGGGTACAAAAGTATACAGATATGGATAAAATATGGAAACTGAAACAATAACAATATTCTGCATCCAGAGTTTTTTTTTAGTTTGGACTAGTTGTTGTTAATTCGGAATTGGAATCACTTGTTTAGTCGGAAATGAGCTGGAATATAAATATAAAGGGCCTAGTTGCGAAACTCACGACCCCTCTCCCTAAGTATAATTAACCCTCTAATGCATACTGTTGCACTTTGGCAACACAAGTAACATAATCCACTTTATTCTAATAAATTAGACCTCCCTCTCGACAAATTTGTGTTTTTTCATCTATTACATTCCATTTTGAAGTTTTAGTTAATAATAACCCTCATAAATGACAGTAGTAAAAGTGTATTTAAAATTAAACTGAGGTTATTAACAGTTGTGAAATTACGTTTTTGGAAGTATTCAAAGTATAATATTAGTACTAAAAATACAAATAAATTGTTTTGAAAAATTAATTATAGTTAAAGAGGGTTAATTTGAAATATATTTAGTATTTTTCTAGTCACTATTATCAAAATTCGAATTTTGTCGTCGGTTTTATCATATAGAGAAAAAATTAAAAAATGAAATTATTTAAATTCCAATGCAGTTACATTTTTTTCAGTATTTTTCTTATAATATGTATGAGTGCTAAAGATACATATATATATATTTTCGGGACGAAAAAAAATTCATGCTTTAGAGGGTTAATTATTCTTAATGGTAATGGGATCATTTAATTTGCTTTCTATAAGCAAATGGATGATGATGTTTTTCAAAAAATATTATTAAACGATGTGTGAATATTAATAATACAAGTGAAGATTCTAGTTGCATGGGGAGATTTGTTTATACGTGCGATTCCTATATGAAAACCATTTTAAGTGGCAGCTTATTTGCCAAACTTTGTTTAATCTTCTCAAAATTATTAAGGCTGCTCATCACCCCCATACCCGGTCTTCCTTCGGTCGGGCTTGCTAATGGTATTTATTAAAAATTATTTTTATTATAAAAAAAAGCAATAAAATTATAGGAATATTTTGATGCGGTTTTTCACAATACTCCAATAAATAGTGCTTTTAGAGATTATTTTTTAAAAAACGTTATTTAATTTTTTAATCGATTTTTTTTCTATTAAAAAAGTAAATAACGTTTAAAAAAATAAACTTTAAAAGCCCAATTTTATTGGAGTATTATGAATTGAAAAAAAAAACGCATCAAAATATTCCATTGCAAAAAAAAACGCATCAAAATATTCCTATAATTTCATTGCTTTTTTTTGTTTAAATAAAAATCCCTTTTTCAACCACAGATTTACCATTAGCATTCCCGATCGAAGGAGGATGGGGTATGAGGATGATAAGCAGCCTTAATTTGAAACTTTTAAAATTATTAACTTTAAATTATTAAAATTATTAATTTTAACTTTTTAACTTTTATTTTTTATTGTTAACTCAAACAAAATTAGAGATTTACACAAAATTTTTGCAACTATAGACAAAAGTTTACAGAAAAATTTACATTTTTAGATTAACAGAAATGTTAATTTTTTTCTGTATAATTAAACCATATTTTTTACAGTGCGGGGTAACAGCACTATGGCGCTTGAAGTTACGCATAGTAATAATTGTTTTACCAAATCTATATTGATTGGTGGGATTTACGGTTAATCAAGTGTCATCAAAGGTACAAAGAAGAATAGTATTGTTAAAAAGTAGTCATTATTCCTCGAAAGTTCTCTCCCCAAGCTTGGTTGGATGATTTCTTCCGCTTCAATTGAATTTTATGTATAATAAAGGCATTCGACACCAATAAAAATGATTCAGTTATGAAGTGCATTTCGCAGCAACTGAACTTTAAAGGAAATAATGGGCCAGACAATGGATGTATATTAATTAAAGGGATTTTTTATTTGTTGGGTTTATTCATTTGGAAAACTGTCGCGTGTTATAGTTTGTCTGATGTTTCAAATAATTTTGTTATGAAAAATGTATGCGTTATGCATGTCTAGATGCATGTTAGAATAACGTCGTCTGATATATAAACAACCAACTGGCATCTTTAATTGAGAGTTTCGACATCAAAGATCGCAATAAATAGTCAAAACGTCGGTGGAAAGAAAAAAAAAGTAATTTCGTACCCTACTAGTATAAATTGAGGAATTGTAACTTTTTAGTTAATTGCTGTCAATATAATAGTGTATGACAGCATGAAACAAAGCAATGAATATCCCTTTAAGACAGAGCTATCACGATCGTGCGGGTATAAAAGATAATGTTCAAGACTTTCAAAAATATAGACACCGAAGCAGCTGACTTGTACTATTCGTTATTTGTATAAAAAGGACTTTGTTTTTACAGAGTTGCTGACATTGAGGGTGTTTAAGGCATTTTTTCGAAACACTCGAAAAATTTAGTCTTATAAACTTAAACCAGCGCCATCTAATGGCCGGTCTTAAAAGGAAATAAGCGTTACGCTCGGTCAAAATTTTAATATGTATTCAGCCAGGAATTTTACTGGCGGTAAAAAAACTTAAATACATATAGTGGAATTTTTTAAGTAAATATACGTGTTTTTTTTTCTTCTCTTTGAGGCTCTTTTGGTTTTTTTTTCCTCTTCTAACAACGAGTTGTTAATTAAAGAAAACATTTTTTTAAATATAATTTTATGTTTATTTCATGCAATCAGTTTTTTTTTACAAACAATTTGTCTTTTTAACTCAAAATTTGATTTTCAACACGTAAATTGTTAACCCTTTCAGTCCCAAAAATTTACTACACTACAGAAACATCTGATATTCACAAAATAAGCTTATTTTAGGTCAAATATACGAATTCCATAAGAAAAAAAAATCCATTAAAATTTTTTATATGGTTTTTGAAACAATGACAAAATTCTTTAACTGTGGAAAACAACAAAATAAAAAATATATATATATTGCCTAAAAACACTTCGAGTTGTATATTTTAAGGTATCTGACCATATTATTAGAAAAAATTTAGTAATTATTTTAACCGAAATAGTTTAAATTGTGTTTTAAATATGTGGAATTAACTTATCAAAAATCAGGAGAAACGCTTGTTGACTATTTTCTAAATAAAAAAATAGTAGTTCTGACTTCTATTGAGATTAAAGTAAAATTTTGTCTGATAGAACAAAGTGTGAAGAATCGAATGATGTGTGTTTGGATGTCATAGCGGGACATAAACATTTTGAAAAAATATTGAAAGTGATGATGCCAAATGGCATCACTGGGACTGAAAGGGTTAAACACAAACAAAATTCGGTCAATCAAGTGACGGGCGGGAATACATACCACAATACTATAAGTAATAATAAACTGTCGTACCCGTGTTCGAAACACTGACTCTAAGTCTTCTAAAATCCGTTGGGTGTCCGCTCAGGTGTCGACCTCGTCACTTGACCAGGGTTCTAAATTACGATGCGTTATTGGCTGTGTTAAATCTCTTAAAGGAGTCGAGAAATAGGCAGCCGGAATCGATTACATTACCCTATTAAGTCTTCTCTCAATCCAACGCTCTCTAAACTGAGCTTTTTCAGCACACGGAGTCTCAACTAACAGATGAAAGACTTGGTAGGTTGCAGTCTTATATTCTTCACGAAGTTAAAAAAACTGTTTATACTTTAAACATCATATTTTTATTAAAACAAAACTGTTATGAGCGAATAGCAGAATACATCTGCAAAATTATCCTTTCCATGATCACACTTTTGCACTCAGTGCGTCTATCCCGCCATTACTTTTCCACCTCTCGCGCGTTAGGGTGCTAACTTGCCACGATTTCTCCCAGCCTCCCATTGGGGATTTCTTGCTTGTCTGTTCTTGTCCTATTCCCCGCCATTACTCCCCCACTCGCTTTTCCGCGGCCATTCAGTTCTATCAAGCCATGTTTTTATTCCTGCACCGTAGGTGGAGGTAGCTTCGCTACTATGTACTCCTAAATTGTCAAATGTAGTAGTCTGCAAAATTATTTCTGCAAACAGATTGTTTTTGTTCTGCACTTGGCTTCATGTCCAAATTTTTGCTAGCATGTAAAGCTCTAGATTAGCGGTCGCCAGTCGCCAACTGGCGACTATTACAATGCAAGTGGATACCTAAAAATTGAACCCCAGTCGCAAAAAGTGTCGATCATAATTTTGTCTTTTGTTCAAGAAATATTTACTACTGGAGCTGCAATTCTAAAATAATAATAAAAAAACACCCCGATTCGATTGATTTACAACTGATTAGGATTTAATAATCCAGATGTGGCTACCATTTTTTTTTCACTCTGGTAGCCACTGGCTATTTTTGAAAATTCCCAGTCTAGAGCAATATTAGCATGCTATGCGTTTTTTATGTTTGCATACCAAATTTAAGACTATGTGTTTTTAATGTTGACTTTATAAATCATATCATTGCTCTAGTAACAGAATTTTTACAATTATAATTAAAATTTTCGACATATAGTAAAATTTTCGAACCATTTTCAAAAAATGAAATTATCGAGATATTTAAGCCAGTAGTTTAAAAGTTTGTAAATATATTCAATACAGTCTGAGTAATTAAGTTTCAAAAATAAATTTTCCTTTATTGGATTAACACAGAGAGAAAACTTCGGTTTGGATCCTGACTTCCGTTCCCATTCACTCTTAAGCAAAATTACATGAAAAGCCTTTTACTCATAAAAGTTAGAATTTCAATTAATAATTAATTAAAATCTTCAGCTAAGTAATATCACATTCAAATATATTATTTAAAATTGCCTCTCAACTAAATTAGAAAGCGTCGGTATCATCTCTTAGTAATTAATTTGAGAAAACTTAATAAAGAAGATTTTGTTTGCTTTGTACTACTAGTATAACAATATGTAGGTCTCTTGTAATTATGAAATACTATCCTTTGACTCCCAATGATTCAATTTGGAATCACCATATCTTTTTTCTCCATTAAGTTAAACTTTCACTTATTTCAAATAAATTTTTATAAAATTCTCAATAAATTTTTATATCCCTTTCCGACCGAGCTATCACGATCGTGCTGGCAAAGAAGAGAATGTTCAAGCTCTTCAAAAATATCTATACCGAAGAAGCTGACTTGTATCATTCGATATTTGTATAAAAAATTACTTTGTTTTAATGGAGTTGCTGGCATTGATGCTGTTACGCATTTTTTTCGATAAAACTCTAAAATAAGTCTCATAATTTTAAATCGGCACCATCTGACCGCTGGTCTTAAAGGGCTATAAAGTTATATATTCTTTTTGTATCATTAGATGGAAGAATCGTGTTTTTTTAAAGACTAAATGATGTTTGTTTTAGTTCAATGGAAATAAAAAAAACCATGAAAATATAAACTCATTGAGAAACAAATCAAAAATAAATGGACTCTAAATTCTATGTGGAAGAATCATGTCTTTTGAAGAATTAAATAATGTTGTTTTAGTTTAATGAAAATTTGAAAAAAAGGTAAAATAAAATTCATTCTGAAACAATTCTATTAAATAAATTATTGGCACTAAATTCTTCATGTTTTCATTTTTACATGCTGTAGTGTAGGAGCGTGATCAGATTACATGTAGCTCTTTGATTCAAACTGAAGATATTTCACTGAATAAAAAATACTTTTACAGTGATTTTTTTAAAAATATGTATAAAACCCCCGAAAAAATCCGATTTAAAGTTATAAATTTTTTTAGAGAAGATATATTTAAAGTCCTCACGGGGTTAAATTAAAGATCTGTTAATTCGGAAGAAATAATAAAACAAAGCATGTTGATATCTTTTACAATTCCTGAGAAAAATGTTCTGAAGCGTTAAAAAATCTTATATTTTAGGATACGCAAAAGTAAGGTATATTTAAGAACAATGCGCGGAGTTTCTGAAAAATGCTTATAAAAAGGAAACCACTAAACAGAAATCGATAATCTTGGTCTTAACCCTGTAATATTTACAATTTTTAAAATTTTTGCCATGTTTCAAAAACCAACTTCAAAATTCCAATTTTGATAAGAATGACTAGAAAACTACTAAATATATTTTAAAATAACTCTCTTGAACTATAATAATTTTTTCAAAACAATGTATTTATGGTTTAGTACTAATATTATTATACTTTGAATACTGCCAAAGACCTAATTTCACAACAGTTAATAACTCCACTCTTTAATTTTGAATACCCTTTTACTACTGTCATCTACGAGGGTTATTAGTCACTAAAACTTCAAAAAGGAATGTAATAGGTGAAAGAACACAGATTTGTCGAGTAGGAGCTCTACTGTAATAGAATGAAGTGGATTATGTTACTTGTTGCCATATAGCAACATTAACATTAGAGGGTTAAATAAAAATAAATTGTTTTAAAGCTATATATATCCCTTTCCGACCGTGCTCGCACGATCGTGCGGGCATAAAAGAGAATGTTTAAGCTCTTCTAAAATATCGATACCGAAGCAGCTGACTTGTACCATTCGCTATTTGTATAAATAATGACTTTGTTTTTAAGGAGTTGCTGGCATTGATGTTGTTTAACGAATTTTTTTCGATAAAACTCCAAATTTAGTCACATAATTTTAAATCAGCGCCACCTGACCGCCGGTCGAAGGGATATGCAGATAAAAATTAAAGGAAAAACAGAAAATAACAAATTTTTAACGTAAACACCCATCCGATTCCCCTTAAAGAACTCGGTGAAAATTCTATCGCCAAATTCTTTCTGAGTATCACCCATTAAACCTTTATTTTTGGACGACTCGGAGTAGGGTTACTGCGCACCCTATTCCTTCCTTAATGCTACAAAGCATTCCCTTACAACCACTTAGAGAAGAGAAATAGTTTGAAAAGTTCGAAGGACATTCCGTATGCATCTCATTCTACCCAAGAAAAGATTTTAATGGAACGCGTTTTCCTAAAAAGAAACTAAGTGCAACGTGGTTAGAATAAGGTTAAAATGCTGCCGGGTTGAGGGTCTTGTATGATAACAGACCTCTTTACAATTCCAATGGGGAAACTTTTGACCCTGTTTTTAAATAAAGTATACGATATATACGATACGATATATTACGATTACTATATATCGTATACGTATACGATACATAGTAATCGTAATATATCGTAAAGTATACGTTATATTACGATTACTCACGAAAACTAACCAAAAAAAAATACAGAAGAAAGTTATTTTACCATTAAAATAATTGATGAGCATAATTTTAAAAATAATAATTAGTTATAAATGAAACAAATTTTTTGTTTAGATATTTACATTCCATTAGTGCTGCCATCTGTAGTTGGTGAATTTTTACTAACATCTTGTTTCAGTTATATCTAATTAATATCTTTGAAATTATACTTTTTAATTATTTTAATGGAAAATAACTTTCCTTATTTTTTAGTAAGTTTTCGTGAGTGCGTGTTGTATACTTTATTTAAAAAACAGGATCAAAAGTTTACCCATTGGAATTGTATAACGATCTGTTACAATACAAGACCTTTAAAAGAAAGACCAAAAGCACTAAAATAGCCTATTTCCCTGTTACTTATCGAATTTTTTTTTAATCAAAAAACAAGTAAGTTTGGAACAGTAAGATACTCCCAGAACCGCTTCTACACAAGATTTACACACAATGGAAAAAATTTGCCAAACCAAGTATAGAGTTGTAATTTAAACTTTTAAAATCCAGAATAAACTATTTTCATCAATTTTCGTTTGAATTTGAATTAATATTATTTAATATTTATCTTCTTCTGGACTGACATTTTATGAGTGGGTGTAATAAATTATCTCATTACAAGGAACTAACTTTTGATTTGGGTATTTGTGTTTTATGTTATACAATTTTGAAGTGGCTAATTTATTTGGAGAGAAAGACATAATTAACATCATAAAAACTAGAAGAATTCAATGGCTGGGACATATGGAGAGAATGGACGATAACAGAGGCACAAAGAAAATTTTCAAGGGGCAATGTCAAAGAGAGAGAAGAAGAAGAAGACCAAGAAAAAGATGGATAGATGATGTGGGAAAAGATCTAAAAGATATGAAAATTAAGAACTGGAAGGCGAAGACCAAAGACAGGCGGCTTTGGAGTCGTATTGTAAGAGAGGCCATGGTCCAGCATACACTGTAGTGCCGGGGATTGTGATTGTGTATTGCGATGTGTGTAGAATGATACTTTACAATGTGTAGGTTATATACTCATTATATATATTTTTTATTTATGGGAGTGCAGGAAATAAAATGTTTCAAAAGTATAAGAAATCACTCTTTAAATTGTAGATTTTTTTTTGCCGCCTGCTTAGAAGACATTTTTCTTCTATAAAAACTATATATTTAAACAAAAAACTTCAGTGTGTTAAAATAGATATTCCAATCTTTAAAATGGTACATGATACAAAGTAATTTTCTTAATTTTTAAATTTTAATATCGAGGTTGACATTTTCGTGGAATCGCCCGCTTCCACGCAACATTTGTGTACAACAGGAAAAAAAGGCGCCAAACACCAATATAAATTCTATAAACATTTACACGCTAAATTTGGCTGCTTTCAATCATTTTCTATAGAATTGTTCAATAATTGTAGGATAAAATTAAAAAAATCCTAGGTTTTTAAATAAATTTTTATTTCAAAGAATAAATATGTTAATATTTCTCGCTTTTTAATTGAAGCAAAACATTTCTTATCAACATACTATCAACGAATCGCTTTCTTAAATATATATTTGACGTCATATCAAACTGGTTTATGTCGCAAAAATAAATTTCTTTTAATTTATTATTTGAAAGACAAAGTTTCTCGAGCGATTGTTGTGAATAGTGATTAATTATAATGAAAATGGCTTCTTTTTTTCCTTTCAATAATTGAAGTACATCGAATTCGATTTGCAATGTCTTCAATTTCGAGAGAGATACGCTGAATTCTTTGACATATTACACTTTGTCTGTAGCATTTATAGTTTGGGTTATGAAAGGGAGTGACATACAGAGGTACAGCTGTGGAAATAAAAAAGTACCCACTTGAGGTTATTTCATCCGTTAGTCACCCTATAGAATCGGACCTTTTTGAGATTGTGTTCAATTAACATTCTGAGTTAATTGCGCGATGCAAAATTTGCATAAGGGGCCGTCTTCATATTAAAAATATTACGATCTTTGAAATTTCTAATAGCAACACCCAATTTTAATAACTTAGAAATGTTAAGCACTCTTGAAAACCCTTAAATCTAAGTTTTTGTTACATTTGGATGAATATTTGACGAGTTATTCAATCGAATCACTTATGGACCTTTTGGGGACCATCTCTAAAATGACAAGCAAGCATGTATGCAAAGCCGTCTTTATTTATGAATTACACACGTAATCTTATAAACAGTCCCCTAAAGGGTAATTAAAAAGTATTTTGTGATTTACTCAGCAAATTATGAATAAAAATTTTTAAAAATTGGGATTTTGCTTAAACTTCTTGTCTCAAATTTATTTCTTTAAAAATATTAAGGGGTTTCCATTCATATTTTTTTAAAAAATTAATATAATAATTATTTAAAAATATAAAAATTGTTTGAAATACCCCAATATTGAATGCATTTTGTTTGGGTTATTATAAATTCTTTTCAGTAAAAAATTCGTTTCATTATCTTAATTATTTATAGATCGGGATAGTTTTTTATGTGCAACTCATTTAACATTATGGGACCTAAACTTTGCACGTCTCTAACTCCTCTAATAATGCTTAAAAACTAACAAAATTTGGCATTTCGTATTAACATAGGTCAGAGATTTGAAATATGGATTCAAAAAGGGGTGTTGCTATTGGAAATTTTAAAGTTAGTAACATTTTTAATATGAAGATGGCCCCTTATGCAAATTTTGTGTCATGCAATTAACTCAGAATGTTAATTGTTCACAATGTCAAAAAGGTCCGATTCTATCGGATGACTAACGGATGAAATAACCTCAAGTGGGTACTTTTTTATTTCCACAGCTGTACCTTCCACTTTTTTACGTTATAAACGTAGTGTGGAAGCTAAAAGGGATTTGCAAAGAGAAGCCCTTCCCTTTTCGTAATAAGTAAGTAAGCTGCAGTAGCTTTTTAATTTTCATTTGTTTGCCTTAGAAACCAAGTGAGTCATTGAAGCCACAGTGACGGACAGAGAAAGAGTGACATACTTGGCAACTTAGCGCCTTTCCGAACAAAATTAAATATTTTTAAAGACAATTAAATAAAAATAGTGCATTTTGTAATGGGAAAGTTTCAGATCATGTAACGCTTTTCTTTTCATTTTTTTCTACGTTACTGCGACTTTATTGGTTGCTTCAGTTTCACTATCAAAATGTCCGATATAGATAAAAAGAAATTCTTCTTTCTATGCAAGTTTTTGTAACAAATGTTTTGAACAAACAACAGCACAGTAAGTAGTTTGCGTTAAAAAAAAATTTATTAAGGGGGTTCAGTATGTTGTGTATCGGTAATGTTAAATTGGCCAATTGCAATGTACCTTTTCACAATAACTACTGATCAGATCATCTTAAAATTTTCTGTGTGTGTGTTATACCAACCTTATATATTAATCTGAGGTTAAAAGTTTTTTGTAAATAACTGTTAGATTTTTTAAAATAAAATAAGTTTTAAAGTACCAAAAAAATCATGATATTTTTCACTTTTTTGCCCCATAATTTTTTTTTTCACTTTAGTTTTATTAAAATTCATAACCTTAGATTAATCTATAATATGTATTACATCATATAAAAAAAATTTTACGAGAAAACATAGCATAGTTTTTGAGAAAAGGTACATCGAAGTTCAAAAAATCAAGTTCTGAGAAAAACGCGTTTAAAGTTTTTATTGTTAACCAATTTCCTTACGCAGCCATGACATTAAAATGGCTTTTAATATCAAAAATATTTTTCCAATCGTCTTGATACTTTGGGACATTATTACTAAAGGTTGTAATAGTATTTTAAGCCAATAATTTTTGTTTTGTTTTTTTCACCGACTTTAGGGTACTGAACCCCCTTAAGTAAATTATTCTTAGAAAACTCATTTTCGAATACCAAAACAAAGGTAATTCTGGAAAACAAATAAAATAGAAACCGTTTGAGCTGTTACCATTCTCGATTTGAAACAGCCAACTTAAGTGTGTTTGAATATTACATACAATTAGTATCATTAATACTCTTTGAAATCAAAAGGCCAGTACATAAAAAAATGTCCAAGTTGAATGTTTTTGTCGAAAATTCTATCGTCATATGCTTTAAAGAGGATTTGAACAAGGGACCTTCTGACTGCGGGGCCAGATCCCTGACCATTAACCGACTCAGTCAGCATCCGCATTGATGTTTGATCGCCTTAGGTTTGCCAACGGTCCTTATTCATTTCCTACCGAGCTATCACGATCGTGCGCTTAAAAAAGGGAGTGTTCAAGTTCTTCAAAAATATCGATACCGTCGCAGCTGACTTGTACCATTCGTTATTTGCATAGAAAAGACTTTGTTTAAATGGAGTTGCTGGCATTGATGCTGTTTAGTATTTTCTTTCGATAAAACTCCAAATTTAGACTCATAATTTTAAATCAGCGCCATCTGAACGCCGGCCGGTCTTTAAGGTTTAAATAATTTTATTTTGTGTATTTGGTTCCTTTTATACTAACATGGTCCTAATGCATTTAAAATGGCATTTTCGTCGACGCACGTAAACGAAAAACCAAATGACACCGAATTTTAATGCGAGACTTAAAGTAGTTGCTTTTTAGTGTTAAGAAATTATACAAGTAGAGCAGTTAAAACGAACTGTAGTTTGAACTGAGGGGTAGTAGTGGAAGCTCGGTAGTGCTTTGAATAAACAAGGTGGCAGTTTTTAAAAGAGGCCTCACAAAACGCAATCTGTTATTCGGTTTGATAACTTTTGTTAAATTGCTACCCTGCATCCTTTTATGATCCCTTTAGATGGCGCTGATTTAAGGCTATGATACTAAATGTTAAGAGTTTTATGGAAAAGGATGCAATAAACAGCATGACTCCGTAAGAACTACTTCATTATTTATACAAATAAAGGACTGATACAAATAATCCTGTGTCGGTATCAACATTTTTGAAGACTTGGGAACACTTTAGACATGCACATTGCCCAATTCTAAACTTTAGATCGTAAAGAAGTACAGATATATTCGTACTAAGTTAGAAATCGATTGCAGCACTAGACTTACACGAGGACTATTGACAACGGGCGTTATAATTTAGAACTACAATCATGTGACGGGCCAACACCTGAGTAGGCACAAAAAGCAACATTTTAGGAGGGACACCTTACGCAAAGACGGATTTTTTTGCTGCGAATTTAACGTCCACTTTCTCTATTAAGGATTTTAAGTCGTCAGGCTTCTGGGTTGTCAAGATCGTTCAAAATTTTGGAAATTCCCGGCTCAAACTTAGTATTATCGCATGCAAGAACCGGAAGCTCGTATTCGCTAGCTTCAATGTTGATTTTCTCTTCATGCAGTGGCGCGATGTGGTGGCATGAAATAGGTGTTTTAAAAAAAATACAGTTTTTCCCCAATATATAATTGGAATCTATTGTATTTTTCTAATATGTAATTTGTCTCAAAGCAATTACAATTTCAGAAAATCATTTTTATTTTTAATCTGCTGCTTTTATATTTCGAAACTTACCTGACTTAACGTTGATGCGGTTAAAAAAACAATTTAGTACTTTCCTAAATATAAAAGTAATTACTCCCAATTGCAGATTGTGTTTTATTATTGAGAAGATTGTTTTTGTGAAAATCACTGCTATAATGACATTATATTTTTTTGTTGTTTATTATCAAAACTAAATAAATGCTAATAATAAATTTTTTTTACAATTTATTACTATAAATGTAGATTTATTTATTGATATGTAATGCACGTAGATAACGTCGGTGTAAAAAATAATACAAACATGATAAGACAATTTATGACTTATAATTTTCAATTTATGGATTGTCATTTTAACCAATTGTAAGATTATATAGCCCGTTACTTACATTCATTAAATAAATTGAAGAATTGTGCTTTTTTGGAAAATATTTGTAGTATTTTACCTCCTAACAACTCTAAAGTCCTCTTATTATTTAAAATTATTGATCGTAATTACGATTCTTGTTATTTTTAATTTGATGGTAAAGTCGGTTGCATTTGTGTTTTAAATTCTATGTGATGCTAATCAATATTTAAAATAGTCAACAACTGCTTCGATCATTAAAATCAAGTGTTGAATATTACGAACTCAGAGGCTGCATAAAGAATTTAAAAATCTAGGCATCCGATTCAATGCTTCCACGTTCGTTGAAAAAATTGCCAAAAATGTTGCACATTGGTTGGTACACTCTAAAAAAATATCTGTAAGGTTACTAAGAATTCTCTAGGAAACTCAGCTTCCATAAGTTTTTTTAGTAATGTTACATAAGAAATATGTGTATATATTACTAATTAAAGCTTAGTATCCAATACAATCATTTAAATTGCAAGCATACTATAAAAACTTCAGTAAACGTTACAAGATATATTCTAGTAATCAATACATCCACTTAGGTAGTATCTCTACTAGGAAAAAGTTAGTAACTAGCAGTTTCAAAAATGTTAAACAAGAGGGCGCCACTACTTTTCTTTTAGTCAAGTATTATTTCGACTTTTCCGGAGCAGGTCGCAGGAATCGAACTCGCAACCTCAAGATTAGCTCGTCTTTCAACGAGAAGTAGCACGTTTTTCCACGCGGTCATCGGGACATGCAGATCCTTTGCGTGTAAATAATGAGGTTAAAATCTTGATCGATATAAAGCTTTTGGATATGAAGTTTTAGAAATAATTTAACGCAATTTGTATGTATGTACTAAAATAAAAAAAAAACGCGTTTTTCGGTTTCTCATCGTTGCGATATTGATTCGTTATAATTTTTCGATGAAAAACACATTGATTGAATTTTCACCTTTGACCGATATCGAATCAGACTTTTATCTCTTAGTCTCGTACACTTAGGGTCACCGGTTAGTTTTTGCTAAATCCGATTGCCGATCGAACAAATTTCGAGAAACAAAACAATGCAATAAGGGAAACTACGCATCTCTCAAAAAGATAGCCAGGTGGCGCTGTAAGCGTTACAACAATTTACTTAGAATTGCTTAGTATTACTACAGTAGTTTCTTTAGGTTACAGATGATTTTCTAGTAAATGGTGAAAACCTGCTAAGTTACTAAGTAATCGTTAGTAAATTCAAGACAAATTTTTTACAGTGTATACAACACACTAATTTCTGAATATATTGTATCGTACAGTATATTCATTTTCCTGAATAAATTGTTTGGTTTATATGTTTTTATACAATCTCGAACACACCGCAAAGCAATAGCGCTGTTCAAAACATCAACAAACCCGTGAACCGGAATGTTTCTAGGTAAGTTGGACAAGACTTCCGAGCAGCAGCGCCACTTGCGAAAGTTTGTGACATTAAACCGTCTATAGTTCGTGGGGTAAGGCTTTTAACTACTTCAGATTTAACGTGCACTTGTCTCACATGTACGGCACCATTGATTGGAAGGGTATTATTGTACTGAACTTCAACTGTACTTCGTAGTACCGATACAAGCAAGTATACAACGTTTTTTATACTTTAAAAAAGGTTTATCAGACAAAAATTAATGTAATAGTTCTGATAAATAATTAATAAAAAATAGAAATAATGAAAGCTATTTTCTTGCTTCCGATGTTGATTTATTATTTATGTTATTTAAGTTTACCACTTTTTGAGTTTTTAAAATGTATTTATAAAACATAAATTTCGCAGCACTTTTAACTCTTCAGCACAATTCTTCATTTTTTAAGGCAAGTTTTAACAAGCGTGCTCTAAAATAATTAAAATAAAAGTATTAGGCAAGAGTTTGGATTTTTAAAAAAAACTTTTATTATTGTATTTTCTGATTCAGTATTGCACAAAAATAAATTAAATTCAAGGAGACATTAGTATAAAGATATCAGAGAGAAATATGGCGATTTTAAACAGGAGAAAATTTTCAAAGTTTTAGAGATTTAAGAATTTGGGATAGCTAATAGAATAACTGCTCAACTGAACTAAGTAAAACATTAAATTGACTGGCACGTGAGTGTTCCTTTTGCTGCTTTCAATAACTAAATATCTTATAGTTCATCGTGGGTTAAGCCTCTGAACTACTTCTGATTTAACGTGCAATTGTCCCTCAGGTACGGCACCATTATTTGTAAGGATGTTATTGTACTGAACTACAACTGTACTTCGTGGTACCGGTACAAGCAAGAATAAACCTTTTGTTATATACTTTAATAGGTTTATTATAAAAAAAATAAATGTAACTGTTTAGTTAAATAATTAATAAAAAAATATAAATAATTAAAGCTCTTTTCTTGCTTCCTATGTTGATATGTTATGTATATAATTTAAATTACCACCTTTTGAGTTTTTAAAGTTTGTTTATAAAATATTAATTTCTTCCCTCAGTGCACAAAAGTGCCTCAGTGCACTTCCCTTCTAAAGCACAAAACAAACTAAATTCTAAGAGACTATGGTGCAAAGATATCAGTGAAAAATATGGCGATTTTAAACAGGAGAAATTGTTCAAGATTTTTGAGGTTTTAGAAATGTAAGATTTTGAGAAGGTAATAGGATGTCTGCTTAATTAAGAAAAGTATACCTATAATTAAGAAAAGTAAACTTTGAAATAGCTTGCTTTTCAACTGTACTGCGGACTAATAATAATACAAAATCTTAGAGTTTTTAACGCTTTTCATTGGAATTTTTTTTGCGCGAAAAAGTTCAACATAGGGCTATTAAATTTTTAGTGGGTTACTGCTACCTAACGATCAATTTACGGACAATTTTATTCAAAACGGCACCTGGCGCCTAAACCCGTATACATTGAAGATAGTGACATGGATTATTCACAGTTGAGGCAAACAAAAGTTCTGAGATAATATTCAAATGTTTCGCCAGTCCGCAAAAAGTCCAAATTAAAGTTTCGGTTCTCTAAAAAAAAAAGAGTTCTTCGAAGTGTGGCGCTTTCAAATGGAGCCCAAAAATTTTACAGTAGCTTTTATGATAGCTATAAATGTTTTCAGTTAGCGCGCCTATACGGGTTTTCGAAATCTTTTTTTTTTTTTTTACCACCAATCCATTAGCTTAAAATTTTTTTTCCCAAATGTACACGTAATTGATTGCGTAATGCAGTTTGTAATTAGATATGGGGGGGGGGGGGGGGGTCAA
Source organism: Hylyphantes graminicola (assembly GCA_023701765.1). Taxonomy (NCBI): domain Eukaryota; kingdom Metazoa; phylum Arthropoda; class Arachnida; order Araneae; family Linyphiidae; genus Hylyphantes; species Hylyphantes graminicola. The sequence goes on from CM043112.1 coordinate 14,776,368, forward strand.
GGAATTCCCCTTGAAAGTGGCATGTGAGCGTTCTTTTGCTGATTTCACGAGGACTATTGACGACAACGGGCGTAATAATTTATAATTACAATCAAGTAACGGACCGACACCTGGATAGGCACAAAATGCAACATTTTAGGAGTGACATCGTAAGCAAAGACGCATTTTTCGCTGCGTATTTAACGTGCACTCCCTCTACAAAGGATTATAATTTGTCAGTCTTCTGGGTTGTCAAGACCGTTTACAATTTGGAAATGCCCGGGCTCGAACTTGGAACTCTCCCATGCAAGGCAATCGCCTTACCGACTAGGCTCCTTAGCCCTGTGACGCATTTGAGATTTCAGCATCGTAATTTTTTTTAAAAAAATAAAATAGCATTAAAATTTGCAGGTTTTTTTTTTTTAATTATTGAAGTACTTCCTAATAGATTTTTTTCCCTTAGATTTTCAATGTCTTCTAATTTCGATACGCTGACTTTGTTTTAAAGTGTTAATAAAACAACTTGCTCAAATTCCAAAGCTGACTATAAGTTTGGTATGAAATTTTAATTTAAGAATTTGATTAAATAAAAAGAACATAAAGAAGCAATTTATCTAAACTACGATGTCTTGATACTTAAGAAAACAAGGTACCCAAAATTTAGAGCTACACCGAAAATTATTAAACAAGCTCGAATGCTGTGAACTAAGGATATAGAAAAAAAAAAAGGAATCCTTTATAATGGGGGAGGGTTATTGAAAATGACATAGCGGCTTGGTAAAATGAGTTTTGAATTTTTTTTTAAATTTTTAAATTTTTTCTCCTTTGTAAATGGTTAAAGCCCTAAGGTTTTTTGATATATTAATGTAGAGCTCCAAAACATTTTACCTGTGTAGAAACATATACGATCAACAAAAGTTATTATAGGATAATGTCTAGTGAGATTTTTTTTTTAAATGATGAAGTTGAAAATTTACAAATAATATTTTTAGACCATTTTTATACATAATCTACATAATTACTCTCGTTTAACTGATAGCTCAAAATCCAACGAACTTATTAATAGATGTTGTAGCAAAATTTTTCAAAAAAAAAAAAAAATCATTGTGTTTCAATATTTATTATTTTTTCCTATATGTTTATTAAGTGTTAGTTCTTTGTAAACCTATCCCCCCTTAAGGTAAGACCATAACTTTTTTTTTATTGTAGTGGTTACCAATTTAATTGAAAAATACATTTTGAGAAAATAAAAAAATTGATTTCGATGCACAGTACAACTCGGCTACCATCCAGTATCTTTAAAACAAACGAGTGATATGATAATCCTCGTTATTATTGTATTGAAAATAAAACAACTTGCGTAATTCTCCTTAAGTTTGATAAAAAAAAACCGCTCGAATAAGCTTTAAGCTATATTTTCAGATAAAACCATACAAACTAGCACAGGATTTAATAGAACATAAATGAAGAGTACACGGGAAGAACCGATTGATTAACTAGGCGGACGTCCGGAATTGTCTGCTTGGCGAACATTGGCGGCAGAAAACCGGTTTCTCTCTTTCTTCATCGCTTGGTCCAAGCGTCAGGATCGTCAATCGCCTGAATCTTGTAAGCTAGGAACTACAGAGAATAGTAGTTAGAGTATTAGAGTGGAAGCTAGGAACTACAGAGAATAGTAGTTAGAGTATTAGAGTGGAAGATCACGTGACCTACAACACTGACTTCATTGCGGCTCTTCTGGGAGCTCCTTGCGCACCCCGTCGTTAGCATTGGAAGTCACGTGATCTGCCACTCTATTACTCTAACTATGATGGTGGTAGGAACTGATTTCCTTACACAAGTTTAGGCGATCATTCACTATCATCGCCATAGTGGCCAGCTAAGGAAACTTCTCTACAAAATCAATAGATTTTTCCCGTGTACTCTTCAAATATATATTACAAACAAATGTAGAGAATTAGAGACATAATATGAAAAAGCATACATTTTATAGTATAAGATTTCCAATCAAACAATAATTGAAATATTTTTATTAACTTCAAGTACAAACACAAAAATTGTTGACCAACAACAGTCAAGGGGCTCAAAAAAGTTTGTCCAAATATTCAATATTTTTTTTAGTCTGTAAAAAGAACTTCTTGAAATCTTCTCTCTTCTCTCTTCGTATATACAACATAATATGGAAAAACTTTTCACTCACTGAAAATTCCACTGTATTCCTCTTTGAAGCGTTTTTCCCCCCTTAAATTTCGAACTATGTCCTCCGGTTTAATAATTAGATTTAAAACCTAAGCCTTTTTATGTCTCCCGGCTTGATGCATTTAAATAAATGAATCAATTAAATCTCCTGATGTTCTATATTCCAATGAATACAGATTACGAGATTTTAATCTGTGCTACTCTTAAATCTTTATCCCTTTAACAATACTGTCCAGAATACGCCTTGAGACTGCCATGTCAAGTGTTCTTTTGCTGCTTTCACGAGGACTATTGACGAAGCCGGGCTTTATAATTTTGAATTACAATCAAGTGACGGACCGACACCTGAGTAGGCAAAGAACGCTACTTTAGGAGTGACCTCGTTCTCACTGCGGATTTTTTTTTGCTTCGTTTTTAACGTGCACTCCCTCTACAAGGGAAATTATTCGTCAGACTTCTTAGTTCTCAAGACAGTTTACAATTTTGGAAATACCCAGGCTCGAACTTGGAACACTCGCATGCAAGGCAATCGCCTTACCGACTGAGCTCCTCAGCTACATGAGGCATTTGGGCTTTTAGCATCGTAATTAAAAAAAAATAGCATTAAAATTTACGGTTTTTTTTTTATTTATCGAAGTACTCCCAAATAGATTTTTTTCTTAGATTTTCAATGTCTTTCAATTTCGATTCTGAATTTATTTATCGTGTTAATAAAACAACTTGAGAAAATTCCAAAGCTGACTATAAGTTGGATATGAAATTTTAATTTAAGAATTTGGTTAAATAAAAATAACATCAAGAAACAATTTATCTGAACTACGACGTTTTGACATTTACTTAAGAAAACAAGGTACCGAAAATTTAGTGCTACACCGAAAATTATTAAACAAGCTGGAATGCTGTGAGCTAAGGATATTGAAAAAAAGAAGGATTCCTTTATAATGGGGGAGGGTAATTGAAAATGATTTAGTGGCTTGATAAAATGAGTTTAGAAATTTTTCGTCGATTTTATCAATTTTTAAGTTTTTTCTCCTTGTAAATGGTTAAAACCCTAAGGCTTTTTGATGTATTATTGAAGAGCTCCAAAACATTTTACCTGTGTTGAAACATATACCATCAACAAAAGTTGGTATGGGATAAAGTCTAGTGTGATTTTTTTTTAAATGATGAAGTTGAAAATTTACAAAAAATATTTTTTGACCATTTTTATACGTAATCTACATAATTACTCTTGTTTAACTGATAGCTCAAAATCCAACCAACTTATTAATAGATGCAGTAGCAACATTTTTCAAAAAAAAAAAATCATTATGCTTCAATATTTATTCTTTATTCGTATTTGTTTATTGAGCGTTAGTTATTTGTAAACCTACCCCCCTTAAGGTAAGACCATAACTTTTTTTTTAATTGTAGTGGCTACCAATTTAATTTAAAAAAACATTTTGACAAATTAAAAAAAAAATTATTTAGTTGCACAACGGCTGAATATTCGGGAAGATGTCTTTTAAACAAGCGGGTGATAAGATAATTCCCGTTATTATAATGAAAATAAAGCAACTTGCGTAGTTCTCCCATGCTCCCATTATTAAATTAAAAAAATGGCTCGAATAAGAATTAAGCTACATTTTCAGATAAAACCTTACAAACTAGCAGGATTTAATAAAACATACATATTACAAACATATGACGATAACTAGGGACACAATATGAAAAAGCATACATTTTATAGTATAAGATTTCCAATCAAACAATAATTGGAATATTTTTATTAACTTCAAATACAAACACAAAAATTGCTGACCAACAACAGTCAAGGGGCTCAACAAAGTTTGTCCAAATATTCAATATTTTTTTTAGTCTGTTATATAACTTCTTGAAATCTTCGTACATACAACATTGTTTGGAAAAACTTTTCACTCACTGAAAATTCCACTGAATTCCTCTTTGAAGCGGTTTTTTTTATAAATTTCGAACTATGTTCTCCGGTCCCATAATTTGATTTAAAATCTTTTTAATGTCTCCCTGATGTATTTTTGAATCAATTAAATCACCTAATGATCTATAACCCTTTCCGACCGGGCTCGCACGATCGTGCGGGTAGTAAAGAGAATGTTCGAACTCTTCAAAAATATCGATACCGAAGCAGCTGACTTGTACTATTCGTTATTTGTTTTTCAAGAGGGTTATTTTAAACTATATTTAGTTGTTTTCTAATCATTCTTATCAAAATTGGAAGTGTGTCGGTGGTTTTTACATGTGTTGCCGTTTGGCAGCATCATGCATTAAGCACAACTTTTGTTTGCTTATGTGTGTTCACAAGAGTTCAGTGTTTAAACTGTTTGGTACCACTTTGTTTAAAGTGTAAAAATAACTGTTTTATGACGTATAATTCTGCCATTTAAAATTGTTTTGTTTAAAAATGATTTTTTGTATATTTTAATTCATAAATACCAACTATTTGTACTGAACCTGCTATTACCTACTATTTGTACATTTATTTTGTTTCAAAAGTAACTACTATCCATAATTATTTTTATAACTAATTTTTCCAGTTTAACAAAATCTAATTATACTAAATATTGATACTCTTTTAATTTGTAATAAATGTTTTCATTAAAGATTTTATACCTAAAACTATATGTCCGTGTGCCTCTGCAACTTATTATATGACAATAAAATTATCAATAAGCTTTATTTTTACGTATAATTTATTAGAAATATAAAACAAGAAGTTCTTAAAGAACTAAAATAGCCTACTTTCCTGTAACTTAAATACTTAGTAAAATTCTTATCTTGAAAAAACTAGGTTCGTAACAGTAAGTGACATCCAAGAACCGTTTTTCCACCTTAAATTTAAAATAAATTTCACTAAACGCAGCATCTAACTAAACACAGCATCTTTCACTAAACACAGCTCTATTTGCAGTCATAAATAAATATTTAATTTTTCGTAGAACAAAAACCAAAAAACTACTCCTCAATAAACATTTACTTGCTAAATCCGGCTAGTTTCATTTATTTTATTTCGAAAATTAAATAATTATAACTTAAATCGTTTGCAAAAATTTATATTTCAAAGGATAAATATGCAATATTCCTCGCTTTTAGATAGAATGAAAACAATTTATATCAACATACAAAGATCTCGTAGTGAAATATATATTTGACGTCATCTTAAATTGATCGATGTCTCAAAAATAAATTTATTTTAATTTATTGTCTAAAAGAATTAAAGTTTCTCAAGCAATTGTTGCGATGACAATGGCGATATAATTCTAATAAAAATGGCTTCCTATGCTTTTTAAATGAGCATTAAATGTTGATGTTTTTTAAATAATTGAAGTACTTCGAATTCGAATTTTTTTCTAAAATTTTCAATGTATTCTAATTTCGATGCGCTGAATTTTTTGACGTATCTCACTTGTCCGTAGCATTTGTAGTTAAATTCAGCGATTTAAATGACTCGAAATTGAATTTCAATGCTAATTCAATGGGAAATTCGTCGTCAAATAGTCGATTTATGTCCGTCCTATCGTACAGACAGACGGACAAAAAGTATGAAAGTTGGGTGTCTGAGGTTATACCTTTCTAATAAAAAAAGAATTTTTAAGATCGGATTGATAGAACTGATTTTGGAAGGGGGGTACGGACGGACGGACGGACATCGACCGCATGTCAATACCTACTTTTTCATTTTTTTTAATTCTTCGAATTAAAAAAAAAGAAAAGTAGGCTAAAAAGTTAATTAGGTTAAGAAAAAAATAGAATAATTTGAATAACAAGAAGTTCTTAAAGAACTAAAATAGCCTACTTTCCTGTTACTTAAATACATACTGAATTTCTTATCTTGAAAAAACTAG